>JBBPBR010000003.1:62096791-62112093 GCA_037974775.1 Cicer pinnatifidum
ATTGATTTCAGTATGATTTTTTACTTTATTCAAAATCAACCCATAATATATGAATAAAATTATTACAATATGTGTGTAGTATTATCTTAAATATGTGTTATATTTAATTTTTTTTAATTATTTATATATTATTTTTTATTATAATTTCAAAAGTGTTTAACTGTTTTAATAGTACAAAAAATTAATATTTAAAAAATAAATATATTAATTTTTATTAATATATACTTGATTAAATTCAACTAAACCAACATATCATTTACCAGTTTAAGTTTAATTTTGTGATAAAAATTATAAAAACTCAATTAAGTTAACTATGTTTTTAGTTAATTTTTTTTTCTTTCCAAACGTACCAATCAAAACAATATACTATACCTATAAATTCTCTTAAATATGTGTTTCCATCGCAAATTTATAACTTAATATTATCATATAGTATAAAATATTAAATTAAATTTACTAATTCTAATTTTAAAAATTTATCAAAATATTTTTCAAAGCTCCACCACTGTTCCAGCGGAGAGGAAAACAAAAGAGAGACGGGGTGCCTCGTCAGCTTCATTTACGGTCAACAATTCGATATAGTTTTTTGTCGTTCAACTCGTAGAGGGCATAAAAAACAAGAAAGATGATGATAATATAAAAAAATCGGTGTAAATAGAAAGATTTCCTCATCTTTTTTACTTGGATTTATCAAAAGTGGAGTACTACTAAAAAGAGAAAAAGAAAAGATGAGACCACACGTGACAATCGCAGTACTTCACTCGATAACAGTAGTACAAGTAAAAAAATACAATAGATTCCAATTTTGAGCCAAAGAGGTGCATCGGTCCTTTCCAGTTTCCATTGCCAATAATGCCATCCCTCTCTGCCAATAAAATGTTTTTTTTATTTAAATTTACATTTTGTGATCGAATAAAATATATCATATAAACAAATAAAGACATATATCTCTTCTTGACAAAGCCCTCTTAATAACTATATTACATTGTCTTTAAATATAGATCTCGTTAATCAAATTGCTATAAATAAAAAAGTGAACAGCAGTATTAAATTTATATTGACTATCCATTTTGTTTTTGTAATTTAATTCTTAAAAAGAGAAAATTAATTCACATCCAATGAATATTTATTGTTGACTGTGAAAAAATATATAAATTAATTAGATATATGTTATTAACGAAATATTTAATGTAGTTTAAAATTCAAATGTGGTGTTATAATGTTTATTCCCCCTATCGAGTTAAGGAACTCTTAGAGTTTCTAGAATTTGTTCTCGAAACTCTCTGGAGATTAAAATCTCCTCCATCTAAAAGATTTATTTTTGGTTGAGAAAATCCATTATCCAATTTATTAGGTTAATTTGTCCAATGAATATAACCGGTTCTGTAGCATAGTGGTGGAAGGTACGGGAGCAACACCGGAAATGGAATCAGTCCCTTTTATCGACGAGTCTTGTCCCTGCTTTCTGACAATCTTTTCAGAATTCACAGAAAAAGTAGTCCTAATCTGCTACCTCCTCCACCTCGAGTAAAAATAAATAAAACCTTACTTCATTCAAATTTCAAAATGAGTAAAACATTTTCACCGACATAAAAAAGGATATTTCAGTCATATCCATAAATCACATATACAAAATTAAAAAAGCCGTTTATTTCAAAAACACATGTAAGGGATGAGCAAGAACAACTCATCAATCATCATCACACACCGTTCATTCCCCACTTCACCTTTCTTTCTATAAATAAAAACCCACTCATCACATCACAATATCACATTCAACTCTAACACTCTTACAACATTTTCAATGGCCTCTTCTTCTCCTTCCTTTTTCAACTCACTCATCATTTACTCATTCATCTTTCTCACCATTTTCTCACCTTCAAACTCTCTTATATTCACCTTCGTAAACAACTGCCCCTACACCGTCTGGCCAGCTCTCCAACCCAACTCCGGCAACCCCGTCCTCGCCGGCGGCGGCTTCGAACTCCGAACCTTCACTCATCTCTCCATCCCCGTCCCCGACACTCACTGGTCCGGCCGTGTCTGGGCCCGAACCGGCTGCACATCGACCTCCAACAACCAACTCAGCTGCTCGACCGGCGACTGCGGCAACCGTCTACAATGCAACGGCGCCGGCGGTTCAGCTCCCGCCACACTCGCCCAATTCGACGTACACCACGGCAGCAACGACTTCTCATCTTACAGCGTGAGTCTGGTGGACGGTTTCAACGTTCCGATGACGGTTACGCCGCACGAAGGGAAAGGACAGTGTCCCGTAGTGGGTTGCAAGGCCGACCTCGTTGCCACATGTCCAAGTCCTTTGCAACACCGCGTTCCGTTGGGTCATGGTCCTGTTGTTGCGTGTAAGAGTGGTTGTGAAGCTTTTCACACGGATGAACTTTGTTGTAGGAATCATTTCAATAACCCTCAAACTTGTAAGCCTTCGGTTTATTCCACTTATTTTAAGCACGCGTGTCCTGCTACGTTCACCTTTGCGCATGATTCTCCTTCTTTGACTCATGAGTGTTCTTCTCCGCGTGAGCTTAAGGTTATCTTTTGCCATTGAAACTCTCATACTTAATGCGGTCATATTTAGTGACCCTTTTCATGGTACTTGTTCAAATAAGGATGTCGAATCTCTCTACTGTAGTACTCTTTAGATGGTTGTATTGTGTGATTTATTAGTTTCTAATAATAACAAATGTCATTTTTATTTCTTCTTCTTGCTTTAGATTTGCACGAGCTTCGTATGCTTTTACCTACGCTTTTCTGTTTTCTTTTATCAAAGGAGGATATCGCTATAACTCTACCTATTACCTCTCTGATTTTTATGAAATTGAGGAGTTTAATTTCTATTATACATAGTTATAACGATAGTTAAATATTATTAATATATATAAATTAAATTTTAACTAGTAATTACCACAGTATTTGGCTTATAGACTGTGTTTAATTTATTTTAGTATTGTTTGTGGGCTGAACTTTGATACTTTGTGTTGAAGTACCTTAAATCTATTATTTTAAGGTGATTGTTTATTCAATTCTTTGTCTTTTTATTCGGATATTAAATATACTGTCGGAATCATTTTTTATAGTATAATTTTCTCATTTTTTACTCCCGTAAGGAAGAATCGGGAAAATAAATATGTGTTTTAGGGGTGCTTGAGCATTACTCTTATTTTAATGTTCTCCCATATATAGTAGTAAGACATAATGAAAATGTTGCTTTTACTTTTTTTTTGAATATATTGTAGTTAGTAAACTCTAGCTAAGCTCAAGAATACTTTTCCTCCGAATAATTTGTTTATTTTATTGGAATTGTTCACGGAAAGGAATAGACTTAATAAAAATACTTCACCGAATACTCATAGGTGAGTGAAACTACAAAATAGAAAATGGCTACCATTGGATTTATTTATGGGGTTTAATTTCTAATTCATGCATATATTTGATCATATACTATGATCTACCATGTTTGAAATGCAAATCAGGGTTTGGCCTTCATTTTGTTGTGTGCTTTTGGCATCCAAATCTATTTTTTTATAAACATTTTGACATCCAACTTTCTTAATCAAACTATATTTATGATACGCCAATGTCCACTCCCATTTTATCGGAATTCAACTTTCAAAAATTAAAAATAGTCTTTTGAAGCACATATTTTATCAGAATTCAACTTTCAAAAGTGAAAAATAGTTTGAACATTGAAGCACACTTTTAACAGTGAATTTAACATCTTTTGAACGAAAATGAATGGCAAATGAACAATCACGTTTGTTATTATGTTACCTCGTTTAATCTGTCAAACTTTCTACTGTGATGCTTATTTTGACGTTCACATTATTTTAAGAATTATGTGCATTAATTTGATTTTAAACTCTAATCAGCATGCATTTAATTAAGAGTTGCCCTCGGTAAATTTTGTTATAGTTAATTTACACAATTCGAAGACAAAATTCAACAACCCAAGACATTTGTCCCTTAAAGTAAGATTTAAAGATAAATACTTTAATCATTTAATAATGATAATTGTATCTAATATTTTTAGAGGCAACTAGTTGTTTTTTTTTTAAGGGAAAATTGTATTTTTTGTCCAATCTAATTTTGAACGTAAGTGCATACACATGTACTCAATAGTTACGCTAGCAACAAAAATGGAGTCAATTAAAAACAATTATAATTGTGATTTTCGATTCTATTCAAGTTAGTGGTCATTCCTACGATGAATATGTATTGAGGAAAGACATATTGTTCTATTATAATTGTTAATTGCCTTGTTTAAATGTATGGATTATTATATACCAAAAGGAGACTTGTGAAAATAGGATATAGAATGTTGCGGTTAGAAACACTTCAAATATCTATTTCCACTTAAAAATAAATAACTTGTTGGTTGAGAAGGATAAATTATCGAATTTTTGGGATAGTCGAATTATTCTTAATCGAAGGAAGATTAGGTGCACACGAAAACAACTAAATAATGAGTCAATCAAGTCTTTCTTAAGTTTATAAGAATTCACAAGAGTCATAGAGATTTAAGATTATTTCAAAGTCTGCTATAATCTGATTATTTGACGGTTACACTCATCTTCTATGTTTTTAGCGTCACTAACGATCAACACGGAGGTACAATTTCAAGGAAAAGTGCGTATGGATATGGTCAACGTGACATACCGAAGAAATACGAAAATGAGCCGCTCGTGGGTCATAATGAATTCCATCAAATGAGATCAGTTATCATGTATTACCCGTATAAGTTGCTTATGACAACTACATATATGTAGATTATGATTTATGTCTGTAAGATTAACTTTGCCTATAAATATAAATATCGGAACTTATTAGATTTTTAGACACAAAATAAAACAAATTTTTTACACTATCTTTATCTTTTATCAATTTACTTTACTCTATTCATTTTATAGTTTAATAGCTTAAACATCCACATTGTACTTAACAATATTTGGAATTGTTAAAGAATCCATAGCTGAGGAATAAAGTTTCTTTCTCAGAGTTATCGTTTGAAGCAAAAAAGAATAAAAAATTGAGAACCGTTCTTTAGCTGAATCTTGTTTCCAACAACAAGATCTTTAAGATCTTTAAGTAGATAAAAATTTGGTTGTTCTTTGTTCATCTTCTCTTCAACTTTTTTAGCATGCTATTTGATAGCAAACAAATATTTAAAATATTTACCATGATTGTCTCTAGTTTTATGGCTCAAATTTATGCGTAAACAAAAAATCCCTCAAATTTCAGCATATGTGGCCAAACAGAATATCAAAGCTATTTTTTTACATGAAAAAAATAAAAAAATATAGATTATTAGATCCTTAAATAGGACACACTCATATGCATCAACCAAAAGAGGTCGTGAATTAGAACTAATTTTCCTTATATATCCAATATTTCTTCAATTTCTAGTCAATGTGGGACTAACCACTCATAATTGAATTCCAACACTAAGGACAAACCAGAAGGAGGGCTCGTAAACCACAACTAAAGAATTTGTGCTATTAGCTCTTATTTTTGCAAACAAATCTACACGATAATGAACCGTACGATGGAGGGAACAAAGTTCCTTCCTCAGAGTTATCGTTTGAAGCAAAAAAGAATAAAAAGTTGAAAACCGTTCTTCAGCTTAATCTTGTTTCCAACAACAATAAGATCTTTTAAGTAGATAAAAATTTGGTTGTTCCTATTTCATCTCCTCTTCAACTGTTTTTAACATGCTATTTGAGAACAAACAAATATTTAGAATCTTCACGATGATTGTCTTTAGTTTTATGGCTCAAATTTATGAAGATGGAGGTTCGACATCTTTATCTTTGATCCAAAGAGGATCAAAGATCAACATATATCACTAAACTACTCAAACAAAGTTTGAGAGGAGTGAATTATTGAAGTTCAAACGGAATAAAATGATTGTTTTGCATAGATACTCAACCAAGGTTATTTCTTTTCGATCCCCTATTTTTAGTAACTTTAGTCTTATCTCTTTTATAACTGATAATTCTCTCTCATTTAAATAATTTTTATTAATTTATTTTAATCACCAATTTTATCTTAAATATATTTAAAGTTACTAAAGTCATAAAAATGAAGGTCTTTTTTTCACTAAAATTTTTTCAAATAGATAAATCAGGCCAAAATATCAGGTAAACGAGATCAATGTACTAATCCAATGGGCCGAAAGTTTGTTCGCTGCCACAAAACATTTTGGCACATTTGTTTAGCATCTGTGTGATTCGGTGATTGATTTAATTGGATTCTAATTGAAGCAATCATAATAACATTTGACTTTGTAAATTGTAACCAAAGATTTTCATCATGTATCACATAAGTCAACCTAACTAACATGGTAGCTATAGTGCTTTTAATGAATTTTTCTAAAAATAAATATAGAAAAGACCATCTAACAAAGGGATGGAATGCACATAGGGCTCATTTGATGCAGGAACAGATTAAGCAAAATATCACAGGATATATAGTCATTGCATGTATTTTTAGTCTCTATTGTTTGATGATCGATGGATACTATTGGCAATCTTAATACAAAAGAAGGGGGGAAAGATTGAGGGAGAAAAAGGACTTGATGAAAAAACAACCAGACAAATATATACTTGATATCTTTTACATGTGATTTCTAAATATTAATGTGCAAGACATATATCATTAGACTTGGGAGATAGCTTTACTACTATCTTAAATTTTATTATATATAAAATTAAACTATTTTAAATTGTGGATCTAATTCTTATGGAAATAGACTACCGTGACTATGACTTAGCTTACTTTAGATTTAATTTAGGACATTTTTTTTTTTTAAACAAACAAAATCAATGATTTTTGAAAAGAGTCTCTTTAGCCAAAAAGACCCGATCATATGCTAGCGAAAAATTCTTAATTTACTCGATTTTTAATAGATATAAAAAAATTCATGATTGTACTGTAGAACTTGACTAGTGTATAATATTGTTCTATTATAATTGTTAATTGCCTTGTTTAATCGATTTTCATAGATACTAGAGTAATGTATACTAGATAAATTAAAGAAAGTTGTTGATAAAAAAAATTCATAATATTAATACACATTATATTTTTGATTGTAACCGTCTTTGTGACTGACTAGTGAAAACAAATTCGGAGACATCCAACATTATTCTTTAATTAACCAATGCCTATATGAAAAGGATGCCGACAGAATAGCGAAGCACTCAAGAGATGAATAATAACAAGTACTTCCAAAAGTATCATGGAAGCAATGATAAAAGATAAGAAGTCAATAAATTATAATGGGGATGGAAACAAATTCTCGTTCTTTTTTAGTCACAGTGTAATGGCATAGGATTCTTGATCATTTTGTTAACAAACATTCTCACGTAAAATTTCAAGTTTCGTCATGATTATATAATACCAAAAGATGTACCAAATAAAATTGAAGCTACAACAAACATGCTTGTGACTTATAAACCCCATCAAGAGTGCAATTCTACAATTCATTATTCTCACTAGCTTGCCAAATATGAGAAGACAAATTTTTGTCCATCTTCTCTTTGCATGGCTTCTGCTTGCAGCTTCTGCACTCAATCACGTCACTGCCGATATTCAGGCCATTCAATCAGGTGATTCCTCTCGATCAAATATTTTGCACTTTGTTTTTATTTTATAAATAAAATTCTAAAGAGCAATGCATTATGTCGTGATAATTTGTCTATTGAAGAATTCACGATTACCGGTCAACCAATTAAATTGTCTTGGCCGGAAAACACACTTACGAAATAGCATTAATTAGTGCTTTGTCACATTATCTGTGATCCCACTCTGATAAATATAATTTCTGCATTCTCAAATAGTTACTATTATTAAAAAACGGTCACAATATAGTATTTTTTAATCATTTTGTTACTAAAATTGCTTCAAATAAATTAATATGATCAATATTTAAAATTTAATTAATTGGATAGTATAAAATATTGCACTAAAAGCACAACCACGTGAAACTCTAACGGTTATTGCAACATAATGCATCTGCATCTGCCCACAGTTGATTTCAAGCTCAGAACCCTACAGGCTACCCCAAAGCCACATACTGAACATGTGATACCTTCATGGGTTAGTAAAGATATCTATCAATCATTTTTTCTTAATTTGTATTTTCGTTCATTTTACTTAATCGTATAATAACGTTCTGATTCGAGCAATGAAAATCATAGGTTAAAGAAAAGAAGAGCCGTAAAAGCCCATCAGGACCAAACCCAATAGGGAATCAACGCCCACCAACTAAACCATAAAGAGATGAAAACACTCATTCGACATCATCAGTCTTCAGTAGAGACATCAATAACTGTTTTTCTTATGTCATAGGAGATCAATGGATTCGTGTAATCTACTTTTAGGAGCACTGTGTTAATACATATATGGTATTTAATATTCGTATTTTACAAATTGTCAGCCAATACATTGACTTCGTCGCAAGGCAAACCAATCCTGATTTATTTTCTAACTAGATTGTTAAATTTGTTCAAAGCACTTTCGGAACACTTGCACGTTAATGTTGGGCAAACAGACGATGCAACGCAGTTAAGTGCCCACTTGCATATTCGTTAAAATTGGCTGAACGTGAGTTCAAGTAGAAGCTTGTAATAGTAGCTTCTGCCTTGGGACACACTAATCAACCGACTACTGTGTCACGATCTAAATCGAGCGCTTAACAACCGTGCTCACAGCTCTGCACTGTGTTTATTTGGAGCACTCTTCATACTGTAAATTCTACATTATTTTCTATAAAGAAACATTCTAGTCCCTCAGCAGAGTTCTGTTACAAAAAAGAACTATGAAGGGAAAATTCAGATTCAATTAATCAAATATCCTTCTACAGTCGGGGCGGCTAGTATATTTATAGCAGCCTGTCATGGTTATATTTATCATGTGGGTTATATTTGGAGTATTTTAAAAGAACAATATTTCAAAATAAATAAGTCTCACACTGCAATGTATGGAGCTATTATTCTTGAGTGTAGGAAGGATTTTGTTTTTTCCTTCTTTTATCAACAATGCAATGCTGAGTATCTTAAAGCAAATATGATTGTTCACTCTCTTACAATGGTGGTCATATCTACTTCTTGCTCTCAAGTTTTTCATATCAGATTGTATTGCGACCTTTATTCATGTAGAAATGCAATAGCTAATTTCAAGGCAAAAAAGAGTCGATGTGAAAATTAGTCGTTCAAATTTCAAACTTTGATAATTTACTCTAATTTTAAAGGCAAAATTAGTTTTTGACTTGTTTATCTATTTTTTCTACAACCTAGTCTCATAGACTCTTGGTAAGATGAACATGACATTCAATTTTCTCCTTTCTAATTACCGTTACTTTCCTGAGCAAAGTTAGTTCTAAATTTTAGTTCTTACTGTTCTGCATATTCGGGATGATTCTATGAAGTTTTAAAATTTCACGACTTCTACAAAATAATGTTTTAGACACTAGATGTAAGTGAATTTACATAGATAGGTGCTAATAATGAAGAGGGAGTTCAAGTTTGCTACTCGTACTCTTTCTATAAGCACACATCACAATTGAGATCAATAAGAGTAATCACTTTCTCATTTAATTATATGGTATAGATAGTGCCCTCTCGTCATCTTTTTCTTTTTTCCATGAGATAAGCTATACCAGGGCATCGATGGTGGATTCTCTCCTTCCTGTACCACTAGCGATCTCAACCAGCTACGGCATGATCCACAGGAGTTCTTCTAAAAAATCCATCATGTTCCTACTACCTTCATTCCAAGTGAAAATCTTGGTTTGATTCTTGTTTCTCTTCCATTAAATAACACCACCTACTTTATATAGCATTGAACGATGTAACATGCCCTACTGTCCAAGAACAAGTTGAAATTGATCAATGACATGAATGCACATTCTAATTCTCTCTTTGATGCATGGGAGAAATGTAATACCATGCTTATTTTTTGGATCACTGGCACTCAATCTCCACAAATTATTCAAAAATAAAAAATTCTACGCCAATAAGGCTTGAGCCCCATGGATTGACCTTCATGTAAGGTTACCCATCAGTGACCATTTTGCGCCTTTGATATCTTACTACAAATAAACTGCTTAAGACAAAGTGAACACAAAGTGTGTTCATTCGTCACAGACTTAAAGATTCTATATGAAGAACTGGAGTGCACACCTTCATGGACAATTGTATTACTTGCACATGTTGTAATATTCTTGTTCAAAACTCATAAGATACAAGGAGACAAAATATGTAATTTCGTTTCTTAAAGGGTATTCAGTATGTAAAATATTGTGAAACCTAAATCCTTCACATGGATGGATCCCTTGCCTTCAACTAACAAGGTAAATTATTCTTTCTTCAACAAGAATACCAATTCAATGGCAGTGTTTTTACGTGAACCTACCATACTAATTGTTATAATTAACAACAGCAATGAAGGTAGAGGACAAAGGCTACTGTTCTAGTTCTCAAGGCAGAGTCGAGACAGAAAATCAATCAGAGAATTAGCCAAATGTAGTTTCTGTGGCCTCATTCATCATACAGTAGACATATGTTATTTTAGACATGGTTTTCTACTTAGGTACAAACTCGAGAATGTCCGATTTGTCATGAGTGCAGCAACTTCATCTTACAAGCCAGCCAATCCTAGCAGCTAATTTCAGATCAATATTAATAGCTCATTACTTTGCGACAAAAATTCGAAGTTTGAACTGCCAAATCATATCACAAATCATGTTAGTACAACCAATGAGTCTCCTTCTCACATTTTATTCCAAATCACTTAAATAACCTTGAATCATACGTCACATGAAATGCTGTGAGGGTGTTAAAAGTAAATTAGTACCTTCCCTCTGTTACAATCCATCTTCCTCCTTCATGAAAGAAAGCCTCTTTCCTCCTCTCAACAAAACATAATATATTAATATCTCATTTAATCGATCTCCTCTATTAAAATATCTCCTATTAATTGAACCAAACTGACCCTTAGGCCTTAGCCATATTGTACATCTGAATAACCAATTATCTTCTCTGCTACTTCACCACAAATAATGACCATTTGAGGCACTACTTAACCAAGCCACCCACCTTCCTTGATCTCGAAGTCTTTAATGGTTTCTCTTAAGCCACTCAACAAACCAAAAACAAAACTAAGTTGGACCCTCAAGCTAGAAAATGTGTCTTCCCAGGTGTTGGAATATTAGAAAATATCTTATAATATCTTTTATATTATATTAGAGTATCTTGAGTTATTTTCTATAATCAATTTATAATCATAGAGAATCTTAGAATATCTCTTATTATTATTATGATTTATTCCTAATTTAGGATTTAGTTTATGTTTCTCTATAAATAGAGATTAGTATTGAGTCTATTGTAATCAATTAAGCATTAAGCTATTATCAATAATATTCAAACCCTTATTATTTTCTCTCCTTTTTTTCTCTAAAATCCTACAACTTCAACATGGTATCTAGAGCCTATTTCGATCCTCCTTGAACAATTTTGCCGTTGTTCCGCTTCTAAGTTCCCAACAATTAGGGAATATAATCATAATTTCTCTTTTCTAACATTTTTTTTTCGATAAACCGTGTCCCAATTCCAATTTACCAATTCTTTGTAGCTTTTCCTTTATTTTTCAGCAGATCAGTCGCAGCACTGTTCATCGCGCGGTACTGTTCACTGCAAAAAAAAAAAAAAAAAAAACTCTGCCGTATCCCGAAACCCTAAAACCCTAATATTTTTCCCTAACTAACGTTGGCCCAGACCAGTGTATTTTCTAAGGGTTTCGTTTCACTCACAGTTCCCAATATATTATATTGTGGAATTTGTGAAAAGGTATCTTCGTATATCGTTGAAACGGTACTTAACAATTGAAGATAATTAGGGTTTTGATGGGTACGGAGAGGAAGATGAATTTATTCGACGTCGTGGACGACTCTGCAGCTAAGATTAACAAGGGTACTGTTGAAATCATTACCCCTGCATTGCTTGCCAAGCTAGGCATAAGGCTCTTTTCATATGGTCTTGTGGTGCTTTCCGTTTATGATAATGGTTCAGTATTTACCCCTGAGGTTCTCATTGAGAAGTTTGCTATTGGTGTCTCAGTGGTGACTTCACTTTCATTGGCCATCTCATACCCAACACTTGTTGCTGCTCCTCACATGTTTGTGAATGCCTACAAGAATGTTCTTGTTGTCGCAGTTGCAACAAAATATTCTTTCCATGAGGCTGACAAGGTCAAGGAGTTCCTAAAGGACTCAAGCAAGTTTGCTGTAGCTGCAATTGCTGCCCCAACTGCTGATTTTGGTGCTGCCCCTGCTGCTGCTGCCAAGGAGGAGGAGAAGAAGGATGATGGTATGGTCTATGTTATTGATCCTAGATTTGCTATGCAGAATGATTTGTTTGAGGATAGCCTTAGAGCTGCAGGAATTCAAGGAGTAGAAGCCGAATATGGCACCATTACTAGTGCTGTTTTGATGAGAGTAGGGATGGCAATGGGTAGGGTTTGGGTAGGGTACTATAGTACCCGTACCCATACCCGCAATTTAAAAAAATACCCATACCCGTGCCCGTACCCTCATGGGTATCAACTTTAATACCCGTACCCTTACCCTCTGGGTACCTAAGTGCCCGTACCCGTACCCATTACCCACACTTTAACTAAAATAAATCGATAAATAAATATTATTTTGTGATTAAATTTAAAAAGGATAAATACCACCTATAGTCCCTTAACTTAATTTCAGTTAACGTTTTAGTCCTTTATCTTTTTTGTTTTCCGATTTTGTCCTTTATTTTAATTTTAAGTGACAATTTAATCTTTTTTTTTTAAATGTTAACAATGTTATCCTTTTTTTTTTTACAAAAATTCATCAAAATTTTCAAACAAAACTCATAAATTTAGTTATATTCTTTAATATAAAATAAACTTTATCAAATTTGTAACTCAAATCTTCAAATAAACTCATATTTGCCATTCTTTATTTGATGTTGTTAGAGATAAAAATATGAGTTTATTTAAAGATTTAAGTTATAAATTTGATGAAATAGCATTATATTGAGGATGATAATTAATTTTATGTGTTTTGTTTGAAATTTTTGATGAATTTTTTGAAATTTTGCATAAAATAAGGATAAAATTGTTGATATTTTAAAACATAAAAGATCAAATTGTCACTTAAAATCAAAATAAAGGACCAGATCGGGGGAAAGAAAAAGATAAAAGACTAAAACGTTAACTGAAATTAAGTTAAGGGACTATATGTGGTATTTATCCATTTAAAAATTATCCATATATCATAAATTAAATCATAAAATATTATAAACCAAAATATTTTCTAACTCAAAACATTTCAAGTGAACAATCGTTACAATACACATTCAAATATCCATAATAATATTTTATGAAGTTGCAAGTCTTACGACAATATTATTTGAGATCAGTGAAAACAATTTATAAGTTGCAAATATAATTATAAAGACACAATTAATAAGATATAATTCTTAGTTATAAAGTCACAATTATTTAACTATTAATCATAATCAAATTCTTAAAAAGTTTGCAAATGTTTATCTTTTGATTTGATTATAAATATTGTAATGGTCCAATGATATTAATAGATATTACAATATAAAGGAAAACAATTAATTAAACTAAATATTAATATAATAAATAAATAATATATTTATATAAGTGTGGGTGTGAGTGCGGGGCGGGTACTATAGTACCCGCACCCGTACCCATACCCGCTTAATTTTGCGGGTAATTACCCATCCCCGTGCCCATACTCATTATGCGGGTTTTTACCCTACCCATTGTGGGTTTTTTTTTGCGGGTACCCACTGGGTCTGGGTCTAATTGCCATCCCTAGATGAGAGATGCAGAAGTGTTTTGTTTTTTGTCAATTTCAAAAATCCAGACAACGCTGCCAATGTTGTGGAGGCATTGAATGGGTGTCCTAATTCTGATTCTGGGAATAGTGGTCCCAGAGATTGTGGTGTCCTTCAGAAGTGGACTTTGGGATCAGATTTTTGGTGGAGGAAACTCTCCAGCCTTTGCCGTGGCAGCTGTTTCAGCCCTTATGAGTGGGCTTTTAGCTGACATGTTTGGAAGATTTGCAATTCAATTCATGGGATTCTTCTTGGTGCACGATTATTCTTTCTTCAATAGTTCCAGATCTGCCCTTACTCTCCAATTTTGATCAACGAAAATATGTGTCATTGTTCATACAGCCGTTATCTCTCCTGTTTTGGACGCATTTTCTTACTTTGATGATCGATCATGGCTTCTTTTCGTTAGAGTTGTGCTGCTTCTTTTTTGGTTTTTGTCATGCAATTTAGTTCTTGCTAATAGATTCCAACAGTGGCTTTTATTCCCACCGAAGATGATTCTGGTGGTGTCTCTTTTACCACATATGAATTATATTAGTGATGACTTCTTCCGTTGGTGGTTATTCTAACGGTGTCTTTTATTTTCATGACTTACTTTATCTTGGCAATTTGTCCCAGATGCACTGATCTTGCCTTTCTCTCCTTGAAGCACGCATCTCTCTCCTTGAAGCAGATTCAAGTTTAAATATTTCGAGTCTCGACTATTATTGGTTTGAAGCTTCCAAATGCAGTTTTTAGAAGAACGGAGCTTGCTTTGTTCAATTGCCTACCATGAATTTCTCTCGATGATCAATCAGACTATCTGGCTAGGCTATATTTATAGCAATTATCTCCAACTTCAAATGCATCCTTGAGTTGCCTCTCCATCTTTTTTGTTATTTTGTGGAGCAAAACATTGTTTTCTTGTAGCAAGCTAAAGCTTAGTAAGCTTTAGCTTGAGGGGGAGTGTTGGAATATTAGAAAATATCTTATAATATCTTTTATATTATATTAGAATATCTTGAGTTATTTTCTATGATCAATTTATAATCATAGAGAATCTTAGAATATCTCTTATTATTATTATTATTATTATTATGATTTATTCTTAATTTAGGATTTAGTCTATGTTTCTCTATAAATAGAGATTAGTATTGAGTCTATTGTAATCAATTAAGCATTAAGCTATTATCAATAATATTCAAACCCTTATTATTTTCTCTCATCTTTTTCTCTAAAATCCCACAACTTCAACACCAGGTTTCAAACATGTTGGTAAAAAAGGTTACCTCTTACATGACCAACACACTATAGACATGTAAGATGCCTCCCCGTTTCCTGACTCGTCAAATTCTCCAACTCTTCTAAACTTTCTTGCAAATATACATTCATATTTCTTTTAACTTG
>JBBPBR010000003.1:62142006-62168358 GCA_037974775.1 Cicer pinnatifidum
TTAGTGATTAAAAAAAAAAATTGACATTCAATAATTTAGATATTCATATATAATCATAATTTTTTTTAAAAGTATCTCTTAAAAATATTTTTATGAAAATTTTTTCAAAATAGCTTTTAATTTTAATATTTTTTTGGTTGAAATTTCATCATTCAACAAAATTTGTAACAAATAAATAAAATGCTTAAAATAATATTTTAAGATAAAATATTTAAACCAAATATTTTTCATTTGAAGCTTTATTTTTAATTTTTTTTTATAAATTGTAACAAAAACAAATAATACTATAAAAATCAATTTTAAAAAAAAGTTAAAACAAATGGACTCATTATTAAAAAAAAAAAAATAATAATAATACTCTGTGTTCCATCTCATTAAAAAGTTGGATTTCATAAACCTCAATTAGACGTATATCTAGAACTGTCAATTTGACAAGTCCACTAATTATTGACCAAAATTCACATATTGGAAGGACAAAAAAATTTCATAATTAAAAAAGCCTCAAAAAAGTAAACATTCAACACTAAAAATACTTAAAATTTTGTGGGCATAGTGGGTCTATATTAGGGATGGCAATGGGTAAGGTTTGGGTAGGGTACTATAGTACCCGTACCCATACCCGCAGTTTAAATAAATACTTATACCCGTGTCCGTATCCTCTTGGGTATCAACTTTAATACTCGTACCTTTACCCTCTGGGTACCTAAGTGCCCGTACCCATACCCATTACCCACACTTTAACTAAAATAGATCGATAAATAAATACTATTTTGTGATTAAATTTAAAAATTATTCAAATATCATAAATCCAATCATAAAGTATTATAAACTAAAATATTTTTTAACTCAAAACATTTCAAATGAACACTCGTTCCAATACACATTCAAATATTCATAATAATATTTTATGAAGTTGCAAGTCTTACGACAATATTATTTGAGATCAGTAAAAACAATTTATAAGAAGTTGCAAGTATAATTATAAAGACACAATTAATAAGATATAACTCTTAGTTATAAAGTCACAATTATTTAACTATTCATCATAATCAAATTCTTAAAAAGTTTGCAAACTTTATCTTTTAATTTGATTATAAATATTGCAATGGTCCAATGATATTAATAGATATTAAAACATAAAGGAAAACAATTAATTAAACTAAACATTAATATAATAAATAAATAATATATTTATATAAGTGTGGGTGTGGGGCGGGGTGAGTACTATAGTACTCGTACCCGCACCCATACCAGCTTAATTTTGCGGGTAATTACCCGTCCCCGTGTCCATACCCATTATGCGGGTTTTTACCCTACCCATTGTGGTTTTTTTTTTTGCGGTTACCCATTGGGTCTGGGTCTAATTGTCATCCCTAGTCTATATCCCCTCGGTATCGAGTTTGATTTCCACGAAAGGTCACTATTTTCTACGAGAGGAAAGAGGGAGACGAGAAGGTGATGATTAATTGTGCTGATAACGGTAAAGTCTGACTATCATGAGTTAGAAAATATCAGTACCCTATTACATCGATTACAAAATGGTATAAAATTTTATGTTAATTTTAAAATATTTGTTTCTCCAATAATATAATTGTTTTTTTATAAATATGATGCTGCAATAAAAGAATACTCAAAATATAAAGAGGAAAAATAGTTTTTTTTTTTAATTGCGTTGGACAATAGTGTAATGTTACTCCTATGTATCTCTAAGTGCGATGAGAAATCAAAGAATTCTTAATAGAAATTGGAGATGTGTTGATTGATTTTAAAAACATTGTGTTTTATTGTTGACAAACAAGCTAGATAAAAAAAAAAAAGAAGTTATTTTGACGAAAGAAAATGAGTTTGTTTTATTTAAATAATTATTTTAAAGAATTTTAATACTATCAAATTGTATAACATGTATCTCAACAACTGAATGATTAAAAAGATGTCATGTCTAATTAACTCATTGAAGAATATTTTTATTATTTTGGTTAAACAAACGAGCTTTAAAATCATCAAGTTGTACAATTTATCTCTTAACAACTCAAAGATAAAAAATATATCACATCTAATTAATCAAATTTAAAAATTGATTTTAAATTAATTTATTTATAAAAATAAATTTTAGAAATATTAAATTGTACAATTTATGTACTATCAGTTCTAAGTTAATAAACATATCTCAATCTTTAATAAAAAAAATTATTTTTGTTTCTATAAGAAAAGAAAAATGTTGAAGTATGAAGAAAAAGAAATTAAATGGATTTCGAGTCCAAACATAATTTTAAAATAAATTAATTAATTAAAAGAATAAAAATAAAAATAAAAGAAACAAAATTTGAATCTAATAAATAAACTACGAGACTCTAGAAAAAGAAAAGAAATACAAAGGGAGTGGGAGAGTTGCGCATTAGATATGGAGAAGAGAAAAAGTTTCATTTTTAAAGGAAAAAGAATGTGAGAGAGAATCACCCATATGGAGTATGGGCGTGAGAGAGAAAAGAGGCGACGAAGGGCGTCGTGTGCACTGGGGCCATGAGCTCGACGGCGGTGCACATCAGAGTTGTTAATAGAGGGTGGGGTCGTGGTGGTTGGTTTGAATTGTCTCCGATGGATGTTGTGGTCATAGTTTAATATGGAATTTGCAAAGGATAATAAAGGTGGTGAAATGTGTGGCTCAAACTCTACCTAATTCTCCGTGCTTCTTTATTTTCTTTGAGAATCTCAACTTTATACTCTTTTATTTTTCTTATTTATTTAAGTTCCTTTTCTTTTTTTTTTTAACAATATTGCTTCTCACACCCCTCATATTTCTTTCCACACCCCTAAATTTTTTTTTTAAACTCAATATACCCAAAATGTCCTTCCCTCTTTATTCAATTAAAACACTATTGAAACACCTTCTTCAACCTTCATATTCACTAACTTCAATATTTAAACTTCTTCATTATTCCTATTTTTCATCATCCTCATCTTCATCATTTTGATGCATTTCATGTTCAATAAAAGTTCAATCACTTTGAACATTTCATCATTTTCATCACCCTAAACCCTAAACCCTAAACCCTAAACAAGCAGGTAAGTATTTTGAAGCTGAAATTTTTTTTCAGATTTGAGTTTCGTACGTGATACCTTCACGCGAACTGAATTCACGTAGCTAATAAGACGATGAATTTTTACAGTGTACGTGAATTAGGTTCACGTAGGCATACGTGAACTAGGATTGCGTATGGTTATGGAGTTTGTGTGATTTTATAAAATACGTGAAATGAGATTACATATACATACGTGAACTCAATTCACGTAGCACACAAAGTGAATTGAATTCACGTGTACATACGTGAATTCAGTTCACGTAGAAGGAAGGAAAATGTACATTTTACACGTACGTGAACTCAGTTCACGTAGGGTGACTTAATTTGAAATCACGTATGTGATACGTGAACTGAGTTCACGTAGGTATTCTCAGTTCACGTACGCATTGTAAGTTCACGTAGGCCATTTTAAACATGCCATTTTTTGAATTTTTTTTAGGGTTTAGGGATGGTTATATTATATTAATGTAATTTATTGGATGCAGTTAAATGGATGAAGGGGGTTATATTATATTAATGTAATTTATTGGATGCAGTTAAATGTAATTTATTAATGTAATTTATTGGATGCAGTTAAACGTACGTGAACTCCATGACCATTCTACGTGAACTCAGTTCACGTACGTGAACTCCAATCCCATAAATCCTTCCTACGTGAACTCAGTTCACGCCCACATACGTGAATTGAGTTCACGTATTGCATCTCAGTTCACGTACATCATCAAGTTCATTAAACCCAGAAAACTCTAAACCCAGAAAATCCATAAACCCATAAAACCCATTAAACCCAGAAAACAATCATCAACCCAGAATGTGTTGAAGAAGCTTAAAAATGAAAATGATGAACCAAAAATGAAAATGATGAACCCAAAATTTCTTGAAGAAGCTTAACCCAAAAACCAAAAACAACAATGGCTTACTCAAGATGATGTTGAATGTGTTGAAGATGATGTTGAATGTGTTGAAGGTTGAAGAAGGTTTAGTGAAGGTTGAAGGTTAGGTTTAGTGAAGATGAAGGTTAGGTTGAAGGTTGAAGAAGGTTGAAAAGTGTTTTAATTGAATAAAGAGTGAAGGGCATTTTGGGTTTAAAAAAAAATTTAGGGGTGTGGGAAGTAATTTGAAGGGTGTGGGAAACAAAATTGTTTTTTTAATCTAGAAAAATATATATTTTTTTCTCTAATTGTAGTTTCTATTTATATTAAAAAATTAGATTAAGACTATTCTTTGATGAAGAATTTGTTAAAGTACAAAACTTGACATGGCAGCAAAGCACTCCGTAAATTGATGCATGTATTATTAACATTGAAATGGACAAAAGTAGGACAAATGTACATCAAATATTACTTGACCCTTGTGAGACTTAAATGTACAACAAATTCTTTCAAAGAATTTTAACATTTTTTGCATGGCAAATTCGAGTTCAAACTAAAGACCAAAGCTAAGCAAATGAAAGCAAGTAAAGTCCCTAGTAAAAAAACTACTAGTACATTCAAAAAAGGCCACCTTAAAAAAACAAATGTACCCATATCTTCCATTTTTTCTTATAAACTTTTAAAGTTGGTGACATTGCAGATTTGTTACTATTCCCTTGTTTAGGGATATATTTTGTTTTTTAAAACATGATATTCAATTTAATAATATTAACATTATAGATTATGAGTTTCAATTTAAAATATGACATTCAATTTAATAATATTGACATTTTAATAATATTACCATTTGTAAATTATAGTATAAGTTAAAGATAAATTAACACAATTATATTGCGCAAGACAAACTATCAACCATGAAGTCTATATGATAAAACAACTCAGATTTACTGTATCGGAATTCCACTGCACCGTAGAAAATCGTTCTAGAATTACACCATCAATATGAAGGTTAATGCCACCCTCAATATGATGATTAAAATTACTCGCAATATGGTACTATGATCACTCATAAATCAAAAGGACTACGACACACAAACCACTTCAAAAGATTACAGCATAAAAACCGCTCATAGTGGTATTAGGACCACTCGAAAATCAATTGGACTACGACATAAAAATTGCTCTAAAAGGAAGTGGTATTAGGACCACTCAAAAATTAACAGAACTACTGAAGTAGCAATGTCAATTTACAAGGAATAGGGTTTGAATTGTAAATTCACCTATTTAAAATTTCATGTTAAAATCTTAAGAAAATAAATCAAGATTGATCTTATTTATGAAAATAGAAAACGAAGAACGTTATTGATTAGTTAAAATCACAGTTTTAACTTCTCTATCTAACTTGATAATTAAAATGACTGCAAGTAAACAAAAATAAGGAAGAGCTACCGCACAAAGATATATCATGTTTCACCCAATTCGGGCTACGTTCAGTCCTCATAATTGTGAGATTTTCTACTAAGTGTTCAAATGGAGAACATTATTGGTTTTACCCAATTTTTGTTAAGATCAACCTTCATCTGTAACAACCATTCCATTCCACCCATAAAGAATTCAATCAAGTCACCTATCAATCTTGAGAGAATTTTACAATTTACCTTTTAACCATAAAAATATTTTTATGAAACTACTCAAACTATAAACAACCCTTATAGTTTAGAGTTTACTCAATAATGATTTAAAGAGATTGATATAATCTAATTATGTTCAACTCGTGTTTGAGAATAAATTCTTGATAAAAGAACTCCGTAATATGATCTGGATATATGAAGAGGAAACCAAAAATGATTCTTTTGTAATTGAGAAGCTTTCAAGTATGTAAGTGTACGTGATTGATGAATTTCTTTAGCACTTAAAGTTTTAAATTTTCTTGAGCTTGAGGTTCCTTTTATAGGATTCAAGGAGGTTGAAAAAGTGTCTTGCTATCATGTGTCAAACTTGACCAAAGATCAGACTTTTAAACTTTGAATGTTCTTGTTTTGAACATTCTGCATTTTTGCTTCTGTGTTAATGATATTTTATATGTAGCTTCTCATTTTTGATTGTGTTGATCTTTTATTTATGCACACAAACATCTCAAAAATATGCTTAATCGATTCATATTAGGACTACATTTTGATTCCTGCAAAACATGTTGGGGAATGATGAAAAAAGGTTGAAAAATGGTGGTCACTAAGCTGGATAATGTTCGTATCATTATGTATTGATGTCATCATACTGGAGAATGATGTTTATCATTATGAGGACAACTTCTAATCATGTTGGAGAAAGATGTAGGCTGTTGAAGCTTATGTGTAACATGTTGGAGAATATTTATCAATTTGGAAATTGATGTTACACAGTTGGAGAATGATCAATTGTCATTATTGCTTTGAGTTGTATATTTTATTCTTTGTTCCTTTTGAGTAATTATTTTACTCATATGAGATGTATATATTCCTAGTATATGAACTGGAAACCTATTCGCGATTTACAAGAGCTTTCCTTGTATTAAAAACTGATTTGATCTTGCTGAAAATGACAAAAACGTGAAGAACATTCTTGGTTTTCCAAATTATGTCAAGAATAATCTTGGTTTAAATTTGTTCATTTTTAGTATTTTCTTTAAACTGATTTCTCTTGCATTTTCTTTGTACCTATCTTGGATTATTACATCAAAAGCACATGTTAAATTAACACATAATTTAGAAGAGTTTTCAATTAATTTTTATTTGTTTACATCAAAACATTAATTTGGGATTTTGCCTCAATAACTATGACATAACAACCGGTCTAAAAATTGATAGGACTACGGTCCAAAACTACTCTAAAAATCGAAGTGACTACAACATAACAATCGCTCTAAAATACGAAGGGGCTACGACGTAACGACCGCTCTAAAAAACGAAGAACTACAACTCTAAAAAATAAAGGGACAACAATATAAAATCGCTCTATAAGATCGTGCATAAGTAAAAGTGTCTTTTGACTTGAACATTTGCATAGTAAGTAAGGTTCAACTTCAACAAGAGTGACTCGTAGTCTTGAACTCTATTTCTGACAACAAATCCACACACAACCTTTTCATAGGGTGTATTCTCAAAAGATCGTGCATTAATGGTTCTACATGTGTATTCTAGTATAGTGAACGCTCTAGAAATTCAGCCTCAAAATTCCATAGGAAGCGCCACACTTCCACATTCACATATAAGAGTCTATCAAGAGTACTCTTGTAGCTAGATACTCCCTCCACATGAAGTATAGATCTCATTAAGAGTTTATATTATCTCATTCTATCATCACTTCATGAATCATGTTGCTCTGATTTATAATAACATATTCATCTCATATCACTTCACGACTTGTTATCACCTATTGATCCTAATTATTGGGATCTCCAATCTTTTAGGTCGGGTTACCATCATGAGTGACTCTATAGGCATTAGTCACATCCTTTTGGATGTATTTATGACTTTCTCTCGAGCTAACCCTTTCGTCAAAGGATCTGCTAAATTCTCATCAATGCATACATGATCCATTAGAATAGCTCATTTAGAAAGTAATTCTCTAACAACGATGTGCTTACGACAAATTTGTCGTCTCTTATCGTTGTAACAACGATTCTCAATTTTTGTAGTAGTAGTTAGTCCTATCATTTCAAACTCCGCAGTAGACTGAGCCAATATCGTTTGTTCTTCGATTTTCAAGATACAACACCATTCGAGACTCATGGTTCTTTTTAGGCATCTCATGACTCTTTCGAAAGCGTGCCAATGCTTCATACTAGGTCTACTGGTAAACCTGCACAAGAGTCCCACGACATAAGCAATGTCGGGTCTTGTACAATTAGTGACATACCTGAGGCTGTCAGTGATGCCCGCATATTCAGTTTGTATAACAGCTTCATCAGTGTTATTTAAAAGTTTCACACTTAAATCTTATGGTGTGCAAGCATGTTTACTGTCAAAGTATTTATATTTCTTTAGGTTGTTTCAACATAATGAGACTAATTCAAAGAAATTTCATTTAATGTCCTAATAATTTTGATTTCAAGGATTACACTCACTTATGTGAGGTATTTCATATCAAAGTTGTTACACAACAATGATTTTCACAATATTTACATCATGAATGTTTGAATCAAATATGAGCAAGTCGTCTACGTAGAGACATATGATAATGCATATGTCATTTTCAGATTTGTAGTGAATACGTTTTTCACTTTCATTCACTTTAAACTCATTCGATATAATAAAGTTATCAAATTTTTCATGCCATTTCTTAGAAGCTTGTTTAAGACCATACAGTGATTTATATAACTTACATATTTTGTCTTCTTGTTCTTGAATTACAAAACCTTCAGGTGGTTCCTTATAAATTCCTTCTTCCAAGTCATCATTTAAAAAAAGTGTATTGATATTCATCTGGTGTATCACCAGGTAATGAATAGCTGCAAGTGATATGAGTACCCTAATTAATGTTATTGTAGTGACTGGTGAAAAAGTGTCAAATAAATCTACATTTTCTTTTCGTCTAAAATGATTTGCTACAAGGTATGCCTTGTATTTATCAAAAGTTCCATCGGGTTTTAGTTTCTTTTTCAAGATCCATTTACAACCAATTGGTTTGCAACCAAGTGTCAAGTCTACTAAATGTCAAGTCATGTTAGACTTTAGAGAATCAATTTCATCGTTTATTGCTTCTTGCAATAAATCTTTATCCAAAGATGACAAAACTTCTTAAAGATATGGTAGTTGAATTTTCTAAGTTAATATAGTGACTAATAATAAGTAAGTGCAGTAAATAAATTAACACAATAGAATTATTCTGGTTCCCCTTATAACCAAGGGTACATCCAGTCCTCTTGCACACCACAAGAGATTAATCCACTTATTGTCATAAAATGTACAACTCCCACCCTGGGATTTCTGCTACAAACTTCTAACAATACTTCTAAGATAGCACACCACTATCTTAGATTAAGCTACTTTAAGAAAGTACTAATTTCTTTTACAAGTGGTACAATATGATTTTGAATAAGGATAAAGGAGAAGTATAATGATTTCAATCCAATAATACTTCAAGTACTTTGAGAACCTTTCTGAATGATATGAAAATGAAATGCAAGTACTTTGTAAAAAACAGAATTTTGTTCAAAGTTAATCAAGGTATTGATTCAAGGATTGTGTAATGTTTGATATGAAGTTATGGTGTATTTATACTCCATAAACATCTCTTTAGATTCGTGGCCAATGATCCAAGAGTTTTGACGAACAAATACAATGATCTGGAACTATTTCAGATCTGAAAAATTGTATTGCTTCCAGTTGTTGTCAAATACAAGACGTGTGTATTCGAATACACCTCTTTGTAACGTTCAAATTTATTCAAAATTTGCACCTTGTATTCGAATACACCTTTCATGTAGTCGAATACAGATTCGTGAAATTTGCCACTGACTTACTTTGTATTCGACTACAGAAGGTCGTAGTCGAATACATATGCAAAATTTTAGTTACTGACTTGCTTTGTATTCGACTACAGATGGTCGTAGTCGAATACAAATGTGAGGCTTTTGCTTTTGATTTGCTTTGTATTCGACTACAGCATGTTGTATTCGAATACACTTTTGTTTTTTGTCAAAATATTAGTTTTAAGACTTTGTTAATGTAATTTTGACTTTTGAAAATACTTTATATGCATATGTAAATATGAATGGTTCTCATGTATTTGAGGTATTGTTTGTATCATTTACCATTACATTTAAACATCTAATATGTTTGGATTTGAGGTATTGTTTGTATGCATATGTATTTGAGGTATTGTTTGTATCATTTACCATTACATTTAAACATCTAGTATTTGAGGTATAATATAGAAACATACACTTCCAAGCATATAAACATGAATAAAGGGAAAAATAGTACATTGTAAACAAAAGATAATGACATAATGAAGGATGAAGTCATGTTCAATTAAGTACATCATAAAGATAGAAATGGTGAGCGAGTTTTGAATATTGTCAGCATTAAACGATACAAAACCAAACTACAACAATTAAAATCATAGCATCAAAATATTACACAAACAAACGATAATAAATAAACTCCTAGCATCGAACTAATCAAAATTCGTTGGAATGTGAAGATGATCAATTTTTTCAGATAAACTACTAATGTCCTGAGATAAAGCGTCATGATTGCGAGCAATAGTAGTTTCAATGTTGTGGAAGCGAGTATCGATAGAAGTGGTCAGATTTTGGAATTGGGTTTGGATGAAGGTTTGTAAAGAGTCAAGTTTGTTCATGATCATGTGATTGGAGATATAAGCATCATCAGAGGTTGTTTCCTCGCCATCTTCATCATCTTGGGCGGCAGCATTGGAAGGACCAGCAGTGTCCTCTTGAGCGGCATTAGATGGTTGACCAAGGTCACCTTTATGCACAAAGGACTGAAGCTCCTCATTCCATGCAATCCGCATGCTAGGCAAGCTAGATGCCTAAATCCAACAAGTTTCCTTGGTGGGTGTATACATGAATTCGTCAAAGAAGTCCACCCCAAAAATGTTCCAAAATCCAGGAAACTTCTTTAGCATATGGTAACCCAACGACTTCTCTTGACCCAAACAGTACAGATTTAACAAAGTATGACCAGTTTAGTGGACATCCTTTATACATAAAGTTCATGATCTGTAATTCAAACTCCAAAATTTGGGAGTAATTGTTAGCCTTCGGAACCAAAATGTAACTGAGAGAATAGTGCAGAAGGCGATCATCAACGATAAGATTTCCAACTCCATACCGTTGTTGCGAATATTTCAATCCAGGTTGAGTCCTCTTTTGTTCCATTGTGCATTTGTCATGCCGACATAATGCAACATAAGCATCATATTTAGAAATATCAGCCCATTCACACAAGTTGTTGGGACAAAATTGTTTACCTTCAAAAGGAATGTTCAATATTTCTCCAATGGTTTTGGTGTTTAAATGAATGGTTTTACCCTTGACTCGAGATACTAGCACATTTCCATCTTGGGTGAGATTACAATAGAAAACCCTAACTAAATTAGAATAAACAGGACCTTTGTAACCAATAAATTCTTCAACGTGTTGGGCTTTGAGTAACTTAGGGAATTGAAAGGCAGAGAAAGAATTTAAAGTACCATATTTTAGAATGATGAGTCTCTTGTCAGAGTAGAATGTGCGAAACCGGTTGATTTCTTCCGGTGTGTAGAAGCCGGGATAAATCTATGATGTTTGGATTCTTTATTCGCTTTCTTGAGGGATCTATTGCTGCATGCTTAGTTCTTGGTCCTCGTTTGTGTGCGTCCATGTTGAGAAAGGAAGTTTTGACAGTTTGGTGAAAAAATGGGTTTGAGAGGAAATGTGGAAGATATGAGAAATCTGATGGTGAATGACAAGAAAGGAGTAAAGATTGATGTAATTTGCAAAGTTGGTTGAATGGGTAACTTGGTTAAAGGAGGATTGACGAGATTGTTATAGGAGAGAAAGATGGCTACGGCTGTGTATTCGAATACCAATTGTAAAAATAACCCTAAAATGTGAAACAACTTTTGTATTTGGGCAAAAACGCAAAGGTGTATTCAACTACACTCTGGTTGTATTCGAATACATATTGTTCTGGGAGCGTGTATTCGACTACAGATGAGTTGTATTCGAATACAAGAATTTCTGGAAAAACATGTATTTGAATACAGTCATTTTGTATTCAGCTACATATGCGAATTTTTGCTTAAAAACTAAATTTTTCATGGAAATTTCAACATGTAAGGCACATATTCTCATATTAAAATAAAATAAACATCAAGAATTTAATGCTAAATAATTTATCAAGATAAAATGTCAGAACTTGAAGAGAGATGACAAATTTATATGTACCTTGCAATTTTTTAGAGATCGTTTTCATTTAAAATGTCAAGTTCTCTTCGTATCTTGTAAAATGAGTCTTTAGGTAAAGGTTTTGTGAAGATATCAACTAATTGATTGTGTGTATCCATAAAAGTTACCTCAACATTAACTTTGAGAACATGATCGCGCAGAAAGTGATGACGTATATCTATGTGTTTATTTCGAGAGTGCATGATTGGATTCTTTGAGATGTTTATTGCACTTGTGCTGTCACATCTTAGTGGAATGCATCAGAGATCAAGTCCATTTGCATCCTGCATAATCTGAATGAGAATATCCAACTAGACTACATATGCTACCCTTTGGGTACCATAGGCCTACATTGGTCGTTCCTTTCAAATATTTCATAATTCTTTGTACTGCTACAAGATACGATTCTTTAGGATCCGCCTGAAATCTTGCACACAAACAAACACTAAACATAATATATGGTCTGTTGGCCGTTAGATATAATAAAGATCCAATCATACCTCGATATTTTGATATGTCGATTGAAATACCTGATTCATCTTTATCAACATAGGTTTTGGGGCCCATTAGAGTCGCACTTTCCTTGCAGTTTTCCATTTCAAATCTTTTGAGTAATTCTTTGCAATACTTTGTTTGATTTATGAAGATGCCATGCTCGAGTTGCTTGATGTGAAGGCCAAGAAAATAGTTTAATTTTCCCATCATGGACATTTCAAATTCTCCTTGCATTATTGAAGAGAATTCTTCACATAAGTCATTGTTTGTTGATCTGAATATTATATCATCAACGTAGATTTGGACCAATAAGGTGTGACCATTATCTCTTTTAACAAATAATGTCTTATCGAATTTCCCTTTTTCAAATCCTCGGTCACATAGGAAGGTGCTTAATCTATTATACCAAGCTCTTCGAGCTTGTTTTAGACCATAGAGAGCCTTTTTTTAACTTGAAAACGTGTGAGGGATTTTTGGAGTCTTCAAAACCAGGTGGTTGTTTGACATATATTTCTTCATTAATGTCTCCATTGAGAAAGGCACTCTTCACATCCATTTGAAATAGTTCAAAGTTCATAGAGCAAGCATATGCAAATAGTAAATGTATAACTTCTAATTTTGCTACTAGAGCAAATGTTTCGTCAAAATCAATCCCTTCCTCTTGATTGTATCCTTGAGCGACCAATCTTGCTTTGTTGCGGACAACTATACCATTCTCATCAAGTTTATTTTTAAACACCCATTTTGTACCAATGATGTGCTTATTTCTAGGATTAGGAACAAGTTCCCATACTTTGCTTATTTCGAATTGATTGAGTTCTTCTTGCATGGCAAGTATTCATTGATCATCTTTAAGTGTTTCACCAATTTTGGAGGGTTCGATTTGAGAAACAAATGTCATGTTTAAGCAATCATCTTGTAGTTTTAACCTTGTTGTGACTCCTTTGTTGATATCACCTATGATGTTATCAATTGGGTGATATCTATAGGTTCTCCATTCTTTAGGAAGATCATCATTTTGCTTTTCAATGTTGACTTCACTTTCTTGACTTGGTTGATCAATTTGATGTTCTTTGCTTGTATCATTTCTTTCAAAATCATCATCACAAGAAATAATATTGTCCTCTTTTATGGGGTTAGTTTCATCAAAAGTTACATGCATTGATTCTTCGACTAATAAAGTTCTTTTATTGAAGAATTCTTAAAGCTTTACTAGATAAAGAGTAACCGATAAAGATACCTTCATCTGCTTTTTCATCAAATTTTCCAAAGTTGTCTTTACTGTTGTTTAGCACGAAACACTTACATACAAAAATGTGAAAGTGAGAGATATTGGGCTTTCTTCCTTTGTAGAGTTCATACGGAGTTTTCTTAAGAATTGGTCGAATGATTACTCGATTGGAAACATAGCATGTTGTGTTTACAGCATCTGCCCAAAAATATTTTGGTAGGTTTGAGTCGCTTAGCTAGGCATGGCAACGGGGCGGGGCGGGGGCAGATTTCGCCTCCTCCACACCCGCACCCGACTAATCGGGGAAAACCCGCCGCCCCCGTTTCATAGCGGGTATAAAATTTAAGCACTCATCCCCGCCCGCACCCGCACCCACTCAAATATATAAAATTATAAATTTAAATATCATATTTATTATAATAAAATAATTATTATTAAATAATAATAAAATTAAAAATATTTTATATAGAGATAAAATTATAATTTTTAATATTTTCAAAAAATATTAAATATATTAAATAAGTATTTGTATATAAAATTAAAAAATTACAATAATAATACTTGCGGGGCGGGGTGGATATCACCACCCCAGACCCGCCCCCGCTCCCGAATTTTAATGTCGGGGAAAATCCGCACCCGCACCCAATTAAAGCGGATTTTCCCCTCCCAAATCAAGCGGGTTTGGGTGGATACCCGCGGGTGCGAATTTTATTATCATCCATACGCTTAGCATAGTCCTTGCAAGCTCTACCAAAGATCTGTCTTTTCTCTCAACAACCCCATTTTATTGTGGTGTTCTAGGTGCAGAAAAATTGTGGAAAATTCCATTTTCTTCACAAAATTCTTCAAAGGAAGTTTTTTGAAATTCTCCTCCATGATCACTTCTAATTGATACAATTTTGGCTGATTGTTTATTTTGGACTAGGTTGACATAATTTTTAAATGCTTTAAAACTTCATTTTTACTTGCCAAAATTAAGGTCCAAGTGAACCTTGAGTAATGATCAACAATTACTAGTCCATATGAGTTTCCACCAAGACTTTTGGTTCTTGATGGACCAAACAAGTCCATATGTATCAATTGTAGTGATCTAGAAGTTGAAATGACATTTTTAAGTTTGAAAGAACTCTTTGTTTGCTTACCTTTTTGACACGCGTCACACAATTTATCCTTTATGAATTTTATTTTTGGTAAACCTACAACAAAATCATGCTTGAACAATTTTTTTAAATGATCCATGTGAATATGTGCAATTCTTTTATGCCATAGCCATGCATCATTATTTTCGCTTACCAAAAGACATTTCATTTTTAAGGATAAATCGTCAAGATTAAGTATAAAGATGTCTTTGAAACGCTTACCGATAAATTGAATTTCATTTGTAGCTTCATTTTAGATGATGCACTAATCTTTGTTGAAGGCTAAAAAATTTCCTTTGTTGTTGTCTACATAGACTACATATCCCTTTGACTCAAGAGTTAAGGCTGAAAATTTTGTTACATCACCCGTCATATGTTTAGAGCATCCACTATCTAAGTACCACATATTTGAGGTACCTTGCGTGCATACCTACAAAATTGAAATCAAATTTTATTAGGTACCCAATGTGCTTTGGGTCCTTGATGGTTAGTACCTTTCTTTACCCATACGTAATGCCTTTTTGGAACATCAATGTTTCTAATGTGACAGGCATTAGGTATGTGACCATTAAGACCACAATAAGAACATGTAGGAGTAAATCTATTTTTAGTAACATGTATATGAGATTTATTTTGAGTACTTCTTTCTTTATAATGATGATCCTTTTTCATAATTATAATATTTTCTTGATTGGATTGATTACTTGCTTTAACAAAAATGGTCTTATTCAAGCTTGTTTTATCAAATTTTGAATATCCAAGACCACTTTTGTCATTTGAGTATCTTTGCATATTTAAAACATTTTCCAATCTTATTTGTCCCTTTTTGTATCGTTCAATTACCCTATTTAATTGAACAATCTTGAAGGAGGGGGAATCAAATTTATTGCATATAAAATTCTGTTTTAGTTTTTCAGAATTCTTTTTCATAATGTCAACTTTTTCTTGAAGACTTGAGATTTGTTTCTTTTGTGTTGACACTAGTTTAAACAGATTTTTACATTCAATAAGTAGTTTCTTAATGGCGTTTTGAGCATCATTATATTCTATAATTAATTCACTATTAGTTTTATTATGATGAGGGGAGTCTATGTTACTAACCTCTTCTTCATCATTTGATTGATGCAATGCCATTAATGCAACATTAAGGCATTCTTCACTTTCTGTTTCTGAAGATGAACTTACTTCGTTGTTTTCCCAAGCTATGTATGCCTTCTTGAAGTCTTTCTTTTTGATGGAATTCTTCTTAATAAGGTTTGGACAATCTGCCTTGATATGTCCTTGCTTTCCATATTTTGGATAGACTTTACTTTTTGGAGATTGCTGTCACTTTTGGTTGTCATGCCCTTGTTAATGATCTTAATACTTTTAGATTTAATTCATCATTGGTGAAGATTTTTCCGAGTGTCGTCAAGTGGTTGGTTAAGTGGGAGAACCTTTTCTGTAAGTCTAGAATAGACTCTCCGGGCTGCATTCGAAATAACTCATATTCTTGTGATAGTGTATTGAGCTTAGATCTTTTTACCTCAATGGTGCCTTCATGGGTTACTTCCAACGTATCCCATATTTCTTTGCCTGTTTTACAGTGAGATATACGGAAAAATTCATCCATTCCTAGTGCTGATTGTAGCATATTTTTAGCCTTCTTATCGAACAACACTTTTCTTTTATCATCATCAGTCCAAGAATTCTTTATCTTTATTTCTTCTTTGTTGTTGATGATTGTTTTTGGAATGTGAGGACCATTTTCAACTGCATCTCATATGTCGTCTCCTTGTGCTTCAAGATACGCTTGCATACGTATCTTCCAAAAATCGTAGTGCTCTCCAACAAAGCATAGTGGTTTGTTACTACTACCACCGTCTTTAAAAACAGGTTATGTGGAAGCCATGAGTAATGATCGAGGAGTAAGTTACCTTAACCTGCTCTGATGCCAATTGTAAATACAGAGGTACGCCTAAGAGGAGGGGTGAATTAGATGTTAGGAAATTTTCTTGTTTTCAGTGATATGGTAGTTGAATTTTCTAAGTTAATATAGTGACTAATAATAAGTAAGTGCAGTAAACTACTTCAAAAGACTACGTACGGTACACAAACTACTTCAAAAGACTACGGCACAAAAATCGCTCATAATGGTATTAGGACCACTAAAACATCAACATGATTATGACATAAAAAACTGCTCTAAAAGGATAGTGGTATTAGTATCACTCAAAAAACGATGGAACGACAGCATAACAACTACTCTAGAAACCTATAGGACTACGGTCCAAAACAGCTCTAAAAATCGAAGAGACTACGACATAACAACTGCTCTAGAAATATCTAAGGGACAGAAAGAAAGGAAAGCAGTGGTTCAGAAATCAGTCGGGAAAAATGGAAAAGAGGGGAAAAAAAATAAAGTTGAGAAATGCATCCAACTTTGGTGTACTTTCCACAAGAGTTTGAAACTCATTATATATTGATTGACAAAGCTGCATCCAAAGATGACAGAGCTTTTTAAAGATTTGCAGGATCCTCTTCAAAAGTATAGATCGCATATTCTGATCCATAATTTTTAGCAACTCTAACTCTCTTACTTCTTCGAGTTTTTGTTTGTCTTGTTTGTTGCTTCTAGTTACAGGAACGTGACTTGGTTCGCATCCCCCATTATTTCTCCATTTGATAGGAAATTCATTTTCATAGAAGTCAGCATCATTTGACTATATAATCATTGTTGCATTTAGATCATAAAACTTATACGCTTTGTTATTTACTGTATACCCAATGAATACATATTCATAGGCTCTACTGGCAAGTTTAATTCGCTTGGGATCAGGGATTATGACATAAGCCACACATTCCCAAGTTTAAAAATGAGACAAGTTCGATTGTCTTTTCTTCACTATCTCATAAGGAGGTGTATTGTTTTTAGATTTGGGAACTCTATTCAAAATATAGTAAATAAGCAATATATTTTTCACGCGTCAATGAGATGCAACACTAGAGTTAAACCTACTAGCAACAACTAGTTCAATAAGAGTTATATTATTTTATTTATTTATTCCACCTAACAATTCACTTCAAGCAATTTTGGTTCAGTTGTTCCATATATAATTTTTGGCAATTTATAAAACTTATTAAACAAACTAGAATTATACTTGAAACCTCTTAATCTTTCTACTAAATTGATTTTCAATTTCAATTACAAAGATCCTTAACATGTCAAGCGTAAAGAGGCATTTTATTTATTTTAACTTTCAAACAGAATAAAGCATATTATATTTCAACTGTTAATTTAAATATGTCATGAGTAACGTACCTTAATAGATGATCTCATAAGTTATCTTCAGAATTTTACGTTAGTGAGCCCCCACGGATCTATCATCGGTCATCTGATACTTTGATACTTTAGGTAGCAGCTCACACCATACTTTTTATCCTCAACTTTCTCAGTATCATTTTTTTTTCTTGAAGCATTTCTAACATCTCTACCAGTATTGTTGGAACTTGTAGTCATACAGATCACCAACAAGTCCATTAAGAATATAATTCTAATCATTATTCTCCCATAAGTTAATTCTACAGCTTTCGTATCTTTTCTGTTTACTTAAAACTAGAACAATTTATTGAAATCAAATGCAACATAACCAAATCCAATAATCTCTTTGGTTGACATGGCTGGAAGAAATGTCTTAAAATTGTTGTCACAATTCATACCACCAAAGATATTACTGAGTTGAGTCGCAGACTATATCGATCTATTTAAGACGTTTCATGACACTGTCTAAATTGTGTAAGACAGACAATCAACCACGAAATCCCTAAGATAAAACAACTTAAATTCACTGTATTGGAGTTCAACTGCACCGTAGAAAACCGTTCTAAAATTACATCCTCAATATGGCAGTTAAAGTCACCTTCAATATGACGATTAAAGTCACTCGCAATATAGTACTATAACCACTTACAAATCGAAAGGATTGTGACATAAAAAATCGCTCTAAAAGACTATGGTACACAAACCACTTCAAAAGATTACGGCACAAAAACCGCTCAAAGTGATATTAGGACCACTAAAACATCGACGAGATTACGACATAAAAACCACTCTAAAAGGATAATGGTATTAGGACCACTAAAATCGACGGAACAATGGCATAACAACCGCACTAGAAACCTATAGGACTACGGTACAAAACCACTCTAAAAATCGAATGGACTATGACATAAGAACCACTCTACAAATATCTAAGGGACATAAAGAAAGGAATGCAGTGGCTCGAAAATCAATCGAGTAGAATAGCAAAGAGAGAACATAGAAAGTTGGAATATGCATCCAACTTTGGTGTAGTTTTTACAAGAGTTTGAAACTTATATAGTGATTGAAGCAAAGTCTCATATGTTTTCTATCAAATATAGGACTTCGATATTTATAGAATTGAACTCTACTCAAAATATGAGAGTTTTTCAATATGAGACTTCAACAATATTTAAATTCACACATTAACATACTATATATTCCAACAAAAAATTAACAAACTATTGATCAAATATATATATCTTACTTTAATAATTATATACATGCGTTCATTCCTTTTTTATATATATATATATATAGACGTCCATTAATAACAACATTTAGTGCATCTAAATATGCATAAACAACTCTAGAAAATTCATTTGTCTTATTCAAAATATTCTTTTGGCATAGAATAAAGTAAGTTATTTTCACTTAAATTTATAAGTTTGATATTCAATAATTCTTAATATGAGTTTTAGGTAATATTATCGTACAATTTCAAAGCAGTTATCTAGCACTACTACCTTATTTCATCTCCAAATGATCTCGTGTCCCAAAGTTGCTAGCCATATTTAAATTCACTGTAGTTGAGTTTGAATTTTACCTGAATCCTCTCAAGAATCCATTTTACCATCTCACTGTGATATTTGAATTTTGTCCGTGCAAACACAAACTCAACTCACACACAAATCTCGTTATGCAGAGAAAATGAAACCAAATGAGTTGAGTTGTTACAAGATAGAAAAGCTAGAGTTACCATTCTCTTTCTTCACTAGGTTTCATCTCATTCTACTTTCATAATATTTCTAACAGTGCTGCAGCATCATCGAAAAAATCATAAAAAAGGGTGTTGATAATATGAAATGTACTCTTCATTATCAAAGTATTAAAAATAGTAACTATATATATTCAAAAGCATCTAATGTTGTGTTTTCTATTGAATAACTTATAATGTCTACATTATTTATTTAATAAGAATAAAATCTAGACTTCAGTACAAATTGTACCAAAGCAACATAGCATATAGACTAGATAAACTTTCAGCAGCCAAATTAAACTGCATTAAGCACCAAATCTCCCTGATACATCACATAGTCATAAAGGTCCTCTTGTTCCAACAAATTATGTTGTATAACAGCATCACGAATTGGTCAGCGCTTGAGGTAATTGGCAGTAACTGTAATTGCTTAAAGAAAAACACACAAGCACAGTCATTATACCAAAGCAAACCTTAAGTCCCCAATATCTTATATTTTATCATAAAATAATTACATTAAATAAAAGCTTTTACATATTTCTTTTTGATAAATCAAAATTATTTCATCCCTATAAATATAACTTTTCTAAGAAAGCTTAGGGTAATGGGCATTACTGTCACTACATATCCTCTTGGAATCCAGAGGCAATATATAAACTGCATAACTTGGTAGCTGCATCCCATATGCAAGAAACACATGCTACACACTAATAATTGTCCAGAAGTATGGTCATCAGTGCAAGTTTATATACTGCATAACCGAACTAGATTCAGTTACTAAGTTACTAAATCTAAGACTTGCACTTACAATTTTCAAATAGCAACTTTGAATGAAACTGTTCCCTTGCATTTGTTTAGCATAAAAACACAAACATCAAATTTATTCCAACCACCACTAAGTGTAAATTGTTTATTGTAAGTGAGCTTCAAATCAACATTCCATGTTCTCTCTTGGTCAACAAAAAGTGTAGCATTTATTCCTTCCATCAATAATTTCCAAAGATCTATCACTCTCACCAACTATTTCAAATTCTAAATGCAAAGAAATATGATAAACTTACAACCAATTTTTTAGGAAGACAACCAAACAAAATTCATCAATATGCTACGGTGAATATGCCCAATTAAAACAATGTTACTATCATTAATTATATTACTACTTTTTTAGATATTAATCAAACCAACACACTTATAAGAGCTCACTTGTATTCAGTTACTAAATCCAAAGCTTGCACTTACAATGTTAAACTCAAAATCTAGTGCTATATTATTGTTATACAAGCACCTGCCAAATTTTATCCATTGATCACACACACCATCTTTCCACCAATTATCCCTTCATTTCATCTGATTTGCATAATAGATCTTGCAGTAAAAAACATTGAAAGATTCATTGTCCACCATATCATGTTTTCCACTCCATAACAGTTCTCCCCTCAACTCAACACCAAACATAACTGAGAATATTCGATATTGACCAAATACCAGCCAAGACAACCCAACAATAACAAATAGGTTGATCTCTCATGTTCAACCCCGATTAGAAAAGTTTTCACCAAGTATTGAAACATTTACATGTAGACATTAATAGTTCAATTCACATGCTTCAAACAACTAGATACATAACACGAAAGAGTTTAACACTAGAGCTACCATCAGGTTCTAGCACAAGTTGGTGCGCTATGTGTTGGTATTGTAAACTCATAGATATTGAGTTTGATTCTTACTCATAAAGCAAATATAATGTGTGGAGCACAAACACCAAAGTGGAGCACAAATCTCAGTTATCTACTTATCTTGTAGCATTTCAACAAGTGACCGATGTCATGACTAAAGAACAACTTGTATTTTCTTTTTAGGACTAAAAACTCTTAAGAAATAGAGGAATAGAAAACATGATGCCGTGTGTCTGTATGTGTATTAACAAACCTGAGACAATGCCTTCACAAAGTGATATGCTTATTCATCTCCAACTCCTCATCAATGTTTTAGCAACTCTGAACTGAGAAATGTACCATGCTAGTAAGGTCAATGTGACGACTAGTAGAGCAAGAGTAACTATTGATTGCATAGCAGAAGGTTGATATCTAAACAATATATATCAAATAAGAAGTGTGCAACCCATATGTCTCCCAAGGAAATGTGCATAAAATATTTAAAATACAATTATGCATGTAGTATATTAATTATGGACAAATTACTAGTATTATTAGGGAAAAGACATAGCTACAAATAAATCCAACCACGCCTTCCATTTTCCTCTAAAGCATATACAACTCCCAACGGTACTTCCTCATGTCCAGATCATTACATAAATTTCTAAAATAACTCATGATATAACCTAGTAGATAAGCAGAAATGAAGATACTATCCTGGACATCAAATTGTCAATCATAATGAAATGGTGAATGTCTGAGGAAAAAAACTGATATAAATTTTGTGCGGGGAGCTGTCAGCGTCAAAATCAAGAAAATTAAGAACCAACTCTTTTCACATATTAATTGTCACGTTTTACATCAAAAGGTAACTCTAAAATGGGAGCTCACTTTAGATGAGGAAACTTTTAGTGAAGTATACTACGAATGGATTCAAAGTAATGAATGATATGTGTCACATGCCTCTGGACATTGCCAATTTTTGGAGACAAACATAAAATGGTTGTAATACAAACCATTTGTTTCAATGAATTTTAAAAATGCTACGCGAATTGGTAAAATGATACTAAAAAGTTGTAAATACAAACCATTTGTTCCATTGGTTTTAAAAATGTTTCAAGCTAATTGGAAAAATGATACTAAAAAGACTAGGGTAAGCCCAAAACTATGACAGTAAGCCAAAAACAAGGATTCATAAGAGGTAAGAACTAGTATAAAGCCAATAAAGGACCTTGTTATGGTTTCCTCCATTGATCCCGATGCATGCATCCGTATAATACATAAGTCGTCTGCATAATAATGCCAGATGCTATAAAAAATAGTTTAGACTCCAAAGAGTTTGTTTGTTTCTGTTGCATTTGCAAATGTACTTTGCTTAAGTAATTGGTTTCTTCCTTAGAGGCTTCCTATGAAACCCCTATCAGTCTAATACAACAAAAATACTCACTCCATTTTGCATTAGCAAAATCACTTCATATTACAGTTACAAAGGGACTAGAGTCATCAAATCACAATAGATATTGATCAATGCTTTACAGTGTGAATGAAAACTCATTAAATTTGCATTTAAGGCAACATTTAGCTTTCACATTTAAATCCATCATTCTGGGTCATCAAGACTCTATGAATTTGGGATCATTGCACTCATGTATACCATCCTTTTGAAATAATGAAAAGAAAATATTTTCACTTATCAAATCACAAAGCACACTTGCATTTCCTACATTGTGGATAAAGAGTGCATAATGCATTTTCACTCTACAATCATTTTGCAGCATCCATCACTTGTAAAAAAAATTATGTAACAGAGCATATCCATCAATTCCAGCATTTTGGGTTAAGTGGTACTAGAGTGTCTTTTTTGTCTCAAGCAGAAGATTGAATGTTTTCTCAATTAAGGTTTGTTTGTTCAAGCAGAAGATTGAATCAATGTTCTTGAAAAATCAAGAATGAGAAAATTGGTTTTCCAATGATATTTTTTTTTCCTCAAGCAGAAGATTGAATGTTCTTGACTAATCAAGAATGAGAAATGAGTATTCCGTAGGCATCAATGCACATAAGTTAAAATTACCACAACAAACAAAACACTCACTCCATTTTGCATTAGCAAAATCACTTCATATTACAGTTACAAAGGGACTAGAGTCATCAAATCACAATAGATATTGATCAATGCTTTACAGTGTGAATGAAAACTCATTAAATTTGCATTTAAGGCAACAACTAGCTTTCACATTTAAATCCATCATTCAGGGTCATCAAGACTCTATGAATTTGGGATCATTGCACTCATGTATACCACCCTTTTTGAAATAATGAAAAGAAAATATTTTCACTTATCAAATCACAAAGCACACTTGCATTTCCTACATTGTGGATAAAGAGTGCATAATGCATTTTCACTCTACAATCATTTTGCAGCATCCATCACTTGTAAAAAAAATTATGTAACAGAGCAAATCCATCAATTCCAGCATTTTGGGTTAAGTGGTACTAGAGTGTCTTTTTTGTCTCAAGCAGAAGATTGAATGTTTTCTCAATTAAGGTTTGTTTGCTCAAGCAAAAGATTGAATCAATGTTCTTGAAAAATCAAGAATGAGAAAATTGGTTTTCCAATGATGTTTTTTTTTCCTCAAGCAGAAGATTGAATGTTCTTGACTAATCAAGAATGAGAAATAAGTATTCCGTAGGCATCAATGCACATAAGTTAAAATTACCACAACAAAAAAAAACACTCACTCCATTTTGCATTAGCAAAATCACTTCATATTATAGTTACAAAGGGACTAGAGTCATCAAATCACAATAGATATTGATCAATGCTTTACAGTGTGAATGAAAACTCATTAAATTTGCATTTCAGGCAACACCTAGCTTTCACATTTAAATCCATCATTCTGGGTCATAAAGACTCTGAATTTGGGATCATTGCACTCATGTATACCACCCTTTTTGAAATAATGAAAAGAAAATATTTTCACTTATCAAATCACAAAGCACACTTGCATTTGCTACATTGTGGATAAAGAGTGCATAATGCATTTTCACTCTACAATCATTTTGCAGCATCCATCACTTTAAAAAAAAATTATGTAACAGAGCATATCCATCAATTCTAGCATTTTGGGTTAAGTGGTACTAGAGTGTCTTTTTTGTCTCAAGCAGAAGATTGAATGTTTTCTCAATTAAGGTTTGTTTTCTCAAGCAGAAGATTGAATGAATGTTCTTGAAAAATCAAGAATGAGAAAATTGGTTTTCCAATGATGTTTTTTTTTCTCAAGCAGAAGATTGAATGTTCTTGACTAATCAAGAATGAGAAATGAGTATTCCGTAGGCATCAATGCACATAAGTTAAAGTTACCACAACAAACAAAAAAATTGCAGTTCAAAATTTTTTGGAATTAAAATTCCAAAATAATTGAAACTCCATTGACGTAGAAAAAAAAATCCAAGAATCTTGGTTCAAAACAGGGTTTTAGGACAAAACATTTTGCCCAATTAAGGTTCTTTTTATCTCAAGCTTGAAGATTCAATGTTCTTGAATAATCAAAAACTTGAAAATAGGTATCTAATTTTGATAATCAATGTTCTTGAATAATCAAAATTTAGCAAATAGGATCTTGGGACAGAGCATGTTTGCTCAATTTTAATTTTCTTTTTTTTTCTCAAGCAGAAGATTGAATGTTCTTGAATGACCAAGAATGAGAAAATTTGTTCCAAAAAAAATTGCCTTTCAAAATATTTTTACCAATAGGGTCTTAGGACATAGCATGTTTGCCCTCATTAAGATTCTTTGTTTTTCATGCAAAAATTATTTTTCATGAATAATCAAGAATGAGAAAATTGGTATCCCAACATGTATCAATGCAAATATGTTGCAACAAAAAACAGTGTTTGAACAGAACATCCTTTTAGGGTTAGGTTACGGGTCATGTATTCCACCCCTTTTATGAAAAAAGATTCAACCTTGCAGCAATGCACAATCTTTTAGGGTTTGTATAGCCAGTTAAACTTTGATTTACAGAATCGAAAGGGTCTTATGGTTTTCAAGCTGAAAATTGAATATTCTTGAATAATAATCAAAAACAAAAAATGGGTAGTTTTTTCTTTTCTAAAGCAGAAGATTGAATATTTTTTAATAAACAAGAATGAGAAAAATGGATTTTCCAACATAAATCAATACATCGAAATTAAAATTCCGAAATTACCGTAGCAAGCAAGAAAAATTATCTTCGAGCAGATGCACAACGTGGGACAACAACATTCACACAGATTCAATCAGAAATTTGTTGTTGCATATTTAATTGTTTTCTTAAAGAAAACGAACACGACAATGAGACCCTCCATAGTAGCATTGTAAGCTATAAGCGTAACTCAGAATGACAGTAACAGTGTCAGTATACGCCGTTTATATAAACCTATTCTCATGGGCTTTATTTTTGTTGAACCATGGGCCTCGACCCACTACCGTTATAATCATCCAACCTTTTATTTTTTTAACAGAAGATTTATATCCAAACAAAAAAATCGATGGTGATTATATTTAAAAATAAATTATCATTAAATATAATATTTTGTAATTTTTAAATATTCTATAACAATTATTTTTATATTTTTTTATTGTTTAAATTGCAAAATTATCAATGAGATAAAATCATACATATTTTTAAAAAATGAATTAGTAATATTTTTATTTTTTAATTCAATAAATTTTTTTTTAAAATTTTAATTTATTATATTTGATTTTTATATTTTATACAGGAAATTCAGTAAATTATTATTATTCGTCTATCTTACTGACTTCTAACCGATCCAAATTTAAAATATGAATTTTAACTACATAGATATGATAAATTTTATAATTAACTTATCGTATCATATTATCTCATCAAATCATAATTGAAA
>JBBPBR010000003.1:62199226-62212019 GCA_037974775.1 Cicer pinnatifidum
TTTTTTTTTTTTGATATTTTATCTCATAAACTTTTATTCATCGCTGTATATAAATAGTTAAATTGCAATATAAAAAACATATCATTTTCTTAAATTAAGAAACAAATTTTAAACAGAAAAATAAATTATATATTCTAATGATATATATATATATATATATATATATATAAATAAAAATTTCTAATTAAATAATTTAGGTATATTATTATTCTCAATACTACTTCTTGTTATTTATTTATGTTTCATGTAACACAAAAATATGAATTTTTAGCTATACCCACTTGTGCAAAAAAAGCTTTTTTTAACCAGTATTTTGGATTTGTAACACCTGTTGCTGTAACAGAAAAAATCAGTGTAGTAGCAACGTGTTGTCAGTAAGATTTGTAACATCGGTTTTAAAAACTGATGTTATACGTTCTATGACTTGATCAAAATATAAGCATCTAACAAGTTTTGACCCATGTTTTTTGAAAAATAGGCATGGTAACTCAGATATATATATATATAACATCAATTTTTATATATAATAAGTGTTATAAGTGTCCACTCCTCCTCAAAATATGCATAAGGACTATACATGTTGCACCTGTTTTTATGAAAAATAGATGTAGTATGTCGCATATAAGACCGATAATTAGATAAAACACGTGTTACTTATTATTTAACACCGATTTCATAAAAAAATGGGTGTAATATATTATTTTTTATGCTATTTTTACCCAAGAGTTTGTCCTATTTCTACCCTATTAAAAGTTAGATCTTTACATCAATTCATCAAATAAGCCAAAAAAAATTTTATATTTCATATAACAAAATTTACTACACATTAAATAGAAAAATGCACCATATGTGCTCATAAATTTATATTTTAGATAACAAAATATATAATATAACTATATTAAACAAGGAAATACTAATTTGGCTAGAGTCATACATCTTCATGAAACACATTGACATATTTCATGTTATACTAGCATTGGTTGTGATTATCCATCTTCATGAAACACATGGAAATTAGTTTTTGATTATGGTTAATAATATCCTCATGTAACACATGAATTTTGTTTCTCCTTGATGTTTTCTTTTTCTTTTTCTTCTTTATCTTCTTCACATGTTCAAGTATGAATCTTAACTCTTGATACTACTGATGGAGATTTTTTGCTATTTGTATTTTGCGGATGCAAAATTATATGTAACATATTTTGTATGGAGAAATCTCTTGTTTTTGTATGAAATATTATCTCATAAACTTTTATTTATAGTTCTATATATAGAGTTAAATTGTAATATAAAAATATATCATATTCCTACATCAAAAAATAAATCCTAAACAAAAATATAAATTATATATCCTAATAATATTTTATTCTAAATCTTAAATGTATCTATATTTAAATATGAATAATTTTTTTAAAAGATATTTAAACATATTATTGTCAATACTTTTAACACCTATATATTAATCTTCATGTTTATATATACATGTAAGAAACTCTCAATAATATAGTAATTTTTTACCAAAAAAGTATCTATATTTGTTTTTATTGTGAACTATTTAACTATGCATATATTTTTCATGGATACGGTCATGGTGCCTAGGGATGTACGCTGGTTGAGTTGAACATATTTTGACAAGACCCGATATCCGACCTGATCAATTATCTTTGGATTGAGTTAAGTTCTAAACCTGTATTTTTTTTTCATTTAATCCGAACCGAATCGACCCGATAAAGAACGAGTTGAGTTGAGCTGGTGGGTTATACATAAATAATAACCTGTTTTTTATTTTACGGAAAAATATATTTAATGAAAATATATTTAATACTTAAATGTCTCAAAAGCCAACAATCTTTTAAAAAAGCCAACAATCTTTCACACACAAAAATAAATTCAACAATCTTCAAATATATAAATAAATTCAACAACAGTAAATCAATAAAATATAAAAATTCATCAATTCTAAGCAATGTCAACATCAAGTCTAAGCACTTAACAAGTTTCTCAAATTATGGAAGAGAACAATTGAGAATATGCAAAAAATTCAATTACCATGATTTTAGTTTACTAAATCACCATGATTTTTTAATAGTAGTGCTTCATTTGTTTATTTTCATAGTACTTATTATTTTTAAATACAATACTAAAAAAAGTATTTAATAGATTTAAATGTAAAAAATTTAAACTAAATTCATCATAAATATAAGCATCATTTTTGCTCACAAATAGTATTTAACTAAAAAAAATTGTATTTAACAAATGTAAAAAATTTAAACTAAATTCATCATAAGCATAAGGACTAAATTTAACAGGTTGGATCGGATCTAAAATGGATCGAATACAGATAAAAATTGAGTTGGATTGAGTTGATCGGATTGGCAAATCGACCTACGTTAATGTACACTCTAATGGTGACCTATTAAAAATACATAAATATAATATGCAAAGAATTAATGTAATTAATATTAATTTTCACCTTTCGATTATATATTTTGATCAACAATGAAACTATGAGTATTATTTTAAGTGGTGAAATGTTTTGTGGCGTAAAATAATAAATATAAATTAAATTAAATTTATATATATTGTTAGTATATTTTTCTTTACTATTATTCAATTAAAATTATTAATAGTATTTGACATTTATAATAGTTATTTTTAAAATAATATCCATAATTGGTCATTGTACATCGATTATATAAACTTTTTTCATTAATTAACAATGCGTAACTATTAAACTCATAAAATTATAAAATTTTAAGAATTTTAATCCAATAAATATGAATTCAAATAGCTTTGTAAAATTCCTCTAAAATCTTATTATATTAATTATGTTTAATAGAAGTACAATATTTTGTTAATTTATAGTTTTTTCAGCGGATATTAATTATGTAGTACACTTGTCATTTATATTTTTATTATTATAAAAAAGAAAAACTTCGAAACAAAATTACAAAACTAGTTGTACATTTGGAGGCATATAAACTACGTGTCATAGTAAAGAATATTTGGTATTTTTGGTTTGGCGTTTTCCCATTCCAATTGTGCAGTGTGTACATCCATTTAAATTTGGGCACGTATATTATATATTCCGTAGGAGACATGTGTAAGGAAAGTGGTGTTGTAATGGGACCCACCTATGTGTAGATGACACAATAAGGATTCCTGTGCCGACCGTAAGCATCTCATGCCAAAAATGATCGATTTTGATTCCATGTTAATGTGCATTATGGTGATAACATGGTAATCTTTAACCCCACCACTACACTCCCATGCACAAGCTCAGTACACCCTACCCTTATGAACTGCCTGCTCAATGCTATCTTCTACAAACTATTTTTAATAAAGATTTTTTTAGTAAATAGACCACTCCGTACTTTAATTTGTAACCATCCTTTAATTTAATCTCTAGATTTATCAAAATAACAAAAAAAATTCATCAATTTACCTCACGTTAGTCAAATGAGTTCATCCGTTAACTCTAAATTTTTGGCACGTTAATGTACAATGTGCGACACATATGTGACACTTCAAGTCTTTCCCCAAAATCTCAACAATTTTCGTCTTTTTTATTTTTCATTTTCGACTTCACTCATACTCACAACTCTAAATTATTTGGACTAACTTCACTTGTATGCTTCATTCCCTCATTAAAAATTTGTGTAGACATCATAGGATGAGTTGGAAAATCAAAACTTCACCACATTATAATATTGTGTTCCCAAACAAAACCAAATTTCCATTGCCTTGCAATACTTTTATAGAATTTCTTTTGGTATTTGTGTTTTTAAATTAGAATTCTATCAATTTCTTTTAAAAAAAAATATAGGAGATACATGGGTTTGGGGTTGATTTTTTATTTTAATTTTTATCAAAGATAAAATCAAAGCATTTCCTTTTTCTATCAAAAGACAAAATCATCCGATTTAGAAATCAGTTGTGCTCTATAACGTATGCATGAAGAATCAGAAACAACGGTTAGGTTTTTGTTTATGTGTTAGAGTTGCTCTTGAATTTTTACTGTTCAAATATTTTCTATCAAATTGGTTCCTACATATCTGAAAAATATGTGGCTTTTACAACAACATTTTTTGACGTCTGGATTTGACAAAGGGGCAAATTTTATAGACTTTAAGCAAATTGAGGGACTATGGTGATATTTCCAAAAAAATCAAGGACGAAGGATGGACATGAATTCAAGGATGAAATAGTCCATTCACTCAAACTTTTTTCTTTCAATCAGCTATATATATTGGAAAAGTGAAAAATAGACTAGATCAAATTAGACGACGTTGCAAAATAGGTCTAACATATTTAAAATATTTAAAGTTTATGTATGGTTGGTTTTATTTTCAAGCAAAAATCCGCTATTTTTTAAAGTAATTTGATCTGAAAATATATTTAAAGATATATTTATATATTGAAGTCTTTAAATAAGTGATATGATCTATATTTAAATAGATTAGGGAACAAATTGATCAATGTATTTAAGTTTCACTTTGAAATTTAACACAAGTTTTTAGAGAATATAATTATTTTAATTTTATTGACTAAGTTCAAATTTTGTTTTATAATAATATTTTTAAATAGGCAAAAAAATTGAAGTAAACCATATGCTTAAAATTACTGGAAATTAAGGTTAGCATGTTTACATATTTACTTAAAAAAGTCAATGTATTAATTTTAAAAGACTTTTTTAGTGATATAAATTTTTTTAATTACATAGGTTTTAAAAAAACTTATAGCTTCTTGTAAGATAAAACCAAAACCTTGAACCTAATGGAAACTAAAGTAGGCCTCGGTGGATTGACTTTAACCATGTCTATCCTCATTTGGAGTAGGTTATCCAAAAATACTTAAGAGAATGTTTATTTAATATTTTATCTTTTTATTATATTATTTTTTTAAAATAAATTTTAAAAATAAAATTTCAAATAAGAAATTTGTTAGTTTATCTTAAAATATTACTTTTAAGTATTTCCTCAGATTGCTACTATTTTTTTTGGATAATGAAACTTCAAAAATTGATTAAAATGAAAAATTATTTTGAGAAATGTACTCTTCGTAAAAATCATTTTAAAAGATATCCTTTTAAAAAAACTAATTTATATCATGTTAAAATCTCTAATAATGATAAAAAAATTTAAATTATTGAATGTCAAATTTTTTTTTATCAATAACAAATGAATTTAAAACAATTTTTACTATTTTAAAATAAATTTTCATAAAAATTATTTTTAAAATTATAAAGTCAATTTTTTTTAAATCTTAAACAAATGAACTTTAAGTCTCGTATCTATAAACGATACAATTTTATAAAGAGTTATACTCTTACTCACCATTTAATATGTATAAAGAGTGATACCTCTAAAACTCAAACCTCACATATAAAATCTAAAACTCTATAAAAAGTGATACCTCTTACTTTATAAATCAATTTTGTATAAATAAATTAGATTAAATATAAAAATAGATGTAGAATACTTTCAAAAAAAAATTCCAAAATAAAAAACAATACTTACAAAACTGTTTTTTATTTTTTTGTTCAAAAGAGGGTCTTCAGGCCCATAGAAAAAGAAACAAAAACAATTAACAAACAAACTATAATAAGCGTAAGGAAGGAGACTCAAAGTTATCATCAACTAAGATAATTTTCAATTCATCTGACGAGAGAATTGGGAGAACGAACAACTTAATGTTGTTTAATGTATGACTATAATTGGCTAGTCAATCTGCACAACGATTTTCTTCACACCATGTATGATTGAATTTGATATGTCAATCCTGTCGAGCCATCTTTTTGATTCTACAAATTAAGGTTGGAACAATATGGTGATCCACTTGCTCTTGACTGAGCATATCTATCAAGTCTTTGGAGTCACTCTTGACCACTAGATTTGTAATCTTTTCTTGCCAAGCTGACTCCAACTCATGCAACATTACCCACATCTCAACAAGGAGAGCATTACACATACCAATTTTCCAAACATACTGCCCAATCCAATTTCTTGAGGAATCCCGAAAACTACCTCCACATCCAGCAATTGGTGTAGAACTCTTGTAAGTACCATCACAATTGAGCTTGATCCAATTGCTATCTAGTCGGCTCTAGCGGACATGTAGGATTTCTAGTCTCAACATATGTACATTCATCTTTACATGATATCCATTCTCGATATCTTTCACAAGATTCATTATTGTTTCAATTGGGTTATTAGGCCATTGTAAACCATCTTCAAAAATTGATTTGTTCCATAATTTTCACATGTACCAACACGACATCATATAGATGAACTTCCATTTAGCTCTCTAATACTCTACAATATTCTCTCTAAGATTGTAAGTTATCCAATCTATGCAAGAAAAAAAAGTAAAATTAGTAACTTTGTTAGTAGGAACAAGTTTAATCCATACATGTCTCGCATATGGGTAATCCCTCAGCACATGAATCATATATTCTTCAGCGTCCGTACACCAGTTGCACTCAACAGAGATTGTTGGATTCCATTTTGACGTGTATGATTTGTCAAAAGTCTCTCATGTGATATTAGCCAAATGAAAGTCTAGATCCAATGGGAGTCTTACCACTTCTAGATGATTTTTCAGTTGGTATAAGTAGCAGTAACAGTTTGAGTTGGAGAAAGATATTTATAAGCATTTATTACAAAAAAGTTCATTAAATATATTATCACCCAAACTCAACTTGTATTCACCATCTTCAAGAAAAGGACGAGGAATAGAAATAATGTGATTAACCATATTTGTATATCAGCAGTGAAACAATTTTGAAGCAGGTCAAGGTTTCACTTTTCCTCTTTTCCTTGTTTACAACATCTTTAACGGTAAAAGTACTATCTAAAATTAAATCAGCTGGCGAAAAATTGATAAAAAGTGGATGCTCCGTTGGCATCCAATTAATTGATCTTCCTTTCATCCCCAAGCTTCCAATTAATATTCTGGTGAAATAAAAAAAAACTTGAGTCTTCTCATCATTGATCTTTTGGTATGAGGCTTGACAAAATTGATTCAAGCAATTTTTGATGCAATAAGCTTGCTCTATATTGGCCTCTGCAAATAGTAGAATGTCATATGTAAAATGCAAGTGAGACACCTTAACCCCGGCACACCCTACTTTTGTTGGCTTCCAATACCCTGCATCAACCTAGTCAGCGATAATATGCGACAAACAATCCATACAAATAACAAAAAAGGTAAGAAGAAAGGGGATCATCTTGTCGGATGCCTCTAGACGAGGCAAAGTTAACAAGTTTGTCCCCATTTCAAAAAAAAAATTGAAAGACGAAGTAGAGATACAATATTGAATTAAACTAATTAACTTTCCAAGAAACTTACAATCCTGAAGAAATCGAGTAACAAAATTACAATCCAGTCTTTCATAAGCCTTCTCCAAATTGATCTTTATTGACGTAAACACCTTAGTTTAGCTTTAACAACGCTCTTAACAATTAATAAAACGAAAATGTGTGAGTAGTGTGATTTATGAAAGCACGAAATTATAAGAGTAAATTAGAAAGAATCACCAAGAGAAATTATTATGGTTCACCTTTAACCATGAGCTACATCCAATCCTCACACTTTATCATATTTTTCACTATCTTGCTAAGTAAAGAAAATTATTAACACTTACAATTTTCTAAGAACACTGCTAGATCTATACAAATTATATTATTAAAGTCTCAACAGGCTTACAACTTGTATTTTGTTAACCTTAAGAGACATACAATTCTTATCTTTTCAAACTCAATCTAACATAGAGATATACTTGAGACTTACAAAATGAGTGATAAAGTATTTGGAATCAAATGATTGTCAACTCTTGTTTGAGATAACTTAAGATAAACTCATAAATAAAGTGACCCACAAATATAGTGCAGAGACCTGAAGTTTGCTTGATTTAAAGAAATTTTTCGCTTGTGCTTATTTGAACAAATGACGCTTGAAGATGTGTTTAAATTGAATAGTGTAATTGACACACTTTTCATGGTGTCATCAAAAGTTTCATATAGGTCTCTAGAAGTATAGAAGAAACTAATTATTTGTAGATCATAATGTTCTATATATGAATATAAGGTACATCGAACTAGAACATTTGCTCAATGGTTATATAACCATTGAGAGTTGTTGGATATATTGAAACTGGTGCAATCATTTCATTTGTTCTTTAAAGGATATTTTTGTCTTCTTATGCAAGATAATTGTCATAATCTATTTAATCATTTTATATTCTTTCTTTGAATATTTAATATTTTTTCTTTAATTTACCTAATAAATGCAATGAGGCCTATGTAAATTAGTAATTGAAGATTACCAGGTTGTCCAATTAAAATAAATTATTTGTATCATTTGTCCTTTAATGAGACCAAAAGAACATTCTTTCAATAAGTGACGTAGTAAATGCATTATTCCTTTTAAAATTCTCTCAATCAAAAGGTTATTTTCCTTTTATTGATTTATGGTAGTGTTTTATAAATATTTTGGACATGTTATTCATTAATTTATTTTCTTGAGGAGTCAATGACCATTCTCTTGAATGATTGATATTGTGTACATGATATATTTCTCATAGTACTCCTTCATAGATATCTTTATTGATATTTTAATATGTTTGAATTCATAATTTGTCAATTGAACACATTTCCCAAAATTGTTCATTGGTTCAAAATTTATGAACACTTGTTATACTTAATTTTTTAGACAACTTTTGACTTATATTGTTCTCATTGGTTGATCAACCTTTTGGAACACTATTGATAGAGTGTAAGTGTAGTATAAGTATCTTTGTAAGGAGAATGTTTTATTGGTTTGTAACAAACAATAATCTTATCAATAAACGATATGATAGTTGAATTAATTCTTCAAATCTATATCTTCATAAAAGTTGTTCCTTATTCTTCAATCACTATGTAAATATGCTTTGTGAGGATAATAAATATGATCATCGTGAGAATGTTTCTTTCACAATTAATGAGAATGATTGAAACTTTTTGTATTACATGAGCTCATATGATGAAGAATACTCTATATAATGAGTTTCTCATTCTCTCAATTAATTCTCTCGAGGTTTAAATAATAACCTTCAAATATTTTTTGTGAAGCTTATGAAACTTATGTTGTAATCTTTTGATATTATTTTAATTATTTCATTATCGAGTAGATAATATATACTTGTAGATGCGAATAGTTTGTCCATCTATCCAAATTAAGGTTTTATGACTAGTTTTAATTTTAATTCAATACAATTTTTTTTCTTCCATAACAATTTTTTTTGGTCTTTTCCAGAAAAAAGCGGCCCAACCCCCAAACCAACTCAATTGCTAATTTTAAACGATTTTTCCTTTTTTTTTTTTCTTTCTTGCAGGGAGATTACCATGGTCAATTGGACCGGACACAAGTCCATTTCTTGGTCCAATTGGTTGAATCAATCAACATGATCCGATTTTAATTACCTTCCTCATTTGAATGTTATTTACTTCTCTCTAGATGATTTGAAAAGTGTTCAAACAATTGGAACCTATAATTTGAAACCTCGTTTTCTTCAATATTCTCTGGGACAAAATATCTCAATTTGGATTTGGTAAAAAAAAAAACACAAAGGTCCAATGTTGGATTCGTATCTACAATATTCTTATGTAATATTGAAGGCAAAAGATCATTTTAATAATTGTTTCAGATATTAGCACCCCATTATCTCTTGATGAAGAAACCAACAAAAAAAAAAAGTTGAGACATTTTGCTGGAGTTTTGCTGGATTTGAACCTGTTATAAGATATGAGAGATCATATTCTCATTAAATGTGAAGGATGTGCATTTTTTGTTTATATTGATTACGAAAAATTATCATTGTTTTATTAATCATGTAAGGTTGTTGGACATTCCATACACAATTGTCAAAATAAAATAAATGGCCATAGAATACAGAATTGTTCAACCTGTTGAAAATGTTGCAGCTGCAAAGTTGTTGGTAAAGAAGTTTGTCCCTAAAAATACTGATGCTTAAGACAAGGTTGAAACTAAATATACACACAAAGATATTTAAGATAAAAATACACATCTTATTACTAACTCTCATTTTGTTGATCATATCTCTAATGTTGACCTAGGAGGCACTACTGTTATTCAAGAATTTATCCTCTCTGATAAGGAATAAAATAATAAAAATCGTAAAAAAGCTTCTGACTCAAACTCAATTGATTTTGGGGAATAAGAAACTACTCTAGGTAATAGCGTTCATCTTGTTGTTAACTGTTGTTTTGTTGATCATATCTCCAATGTTGACATAGGAGATACCAACGTTATTGAAGAATTTTTCTCTCCCTAATAAAGAGAAAATTGAAAAACAACCGTGAAGAAGTTTTTGACTTCAGGGAATCAAATTTTTTTTCAAATACACTTTAGGAATACGAAGTCCAAGATACACATGGTCCAAAAAATATAAGTCATGGGTCTTTCATTCCAACTTATCTAATTTAGTTAACTCAATTCATCCACAAGAGAATCATCAATATTCAAATATGTGTATTGTTAATTGTTAGAGGAGAACAATATTCAAAACCATCAAATCTCTTTTGATTTAGAAGTTCACTCAAAGACGTTGACTATGACATATCTAAATGATACTGTTATTGACGATAACTTACATCATAGAATTGCTTATAACTTGGAGATACTGTAGAGTTTTTAAAAAATTAGATATACTAACGAAATAAATCATATAGATGAGAAAACAACAATTATTAGTTTTCATAATCACTCTACTACCATTGAAGAGTCTCTTTTGAATGTGATTTTGAAGGTGAAGAAAAAGAATATAAAGAAGAACACATAATATATAATTTGCACTAAACGGCTAGAAAATTTGCATGAATTAAAGATTTTTTTAGCTTTTCTTTCTTTCATTTATTTATTTATTATTTTTTGAAATTTATATCTCTTAGTTGTTTTTCTTTTCTTTTTAATAAATTTATTTTTATTATATTAGTTGTTATGTTTATACTCTTTTTAACACCAGTTTGAACTTTCATCATGTAACACTTTCAAATCTTTTAACTCTAGTTATAGATGCAGTTAGTTAATTACTCTTCTACTTGACGATAAACTAATTTGAACATTGAATTGTTAATTGCAACATGTATAAGGTGCTACAACAACAGTTCCCTAACACTATAAGCTAAGTTATCCCAAAAGCTAATTAGTAAAAAAATAGAAATTTCTTATTGATGAAGAAACGACATTGATCTCATTTTAGTTGCATTTCATTAATCCAGTCCCTACTCATTGGGTTTGAGTCTGAGTGTGACTCCGGCCCACTTACAAAAAGAATATATTGTTTTTTATTTTTTTGACAATTTTTTTATCTATCATATTTGGAGGTCTATGCACCAAGAAAAAAAAAGTAGGGTCATCATAGAAAAAGCAAAGCAAAAATAGACAAAAGAAACACATTAATTAATCAAACGCCCTCAATTTTGAAGTATTAATTATTGAAGCATTAAAGATTAAGAGGCAACTAGAAGATTTTGTTTAGCAACTTATTAAAAAGATATTTTTGATAAAGTTGGATAAACATAACATTTGATGCATTGATGTCACTAGTGTTGGTGCTGTGCCAAAAAAGGGTCTGACCACAACTTTAAGCCTTGAATTTACTGGGCCTCAGTACATAAAAAAGTAAAGCAATTATATAAAGTCTAGCTAGCTAGCGTCAATTATTTAGTACTAATACAAGACATTATATATGACAATGTTGAAAACTCCCTTTACCCTTTCATGTTTTCTTTCTCAATTACTTGTCTCATCTTTCTTTAATTACTTCAATCATCTGCCGCACCCTTTTGCAAAAAACGTATTTTGAAAATTGATAGTGAACTGCTTTTGCCTATAAAAACAAATTTAGTTTCATTGGTCAAAAAATTGGATAAGGAAAATTGGAAAAGGAAAAAGAAAAAGAAATAGGATTTCATATCCATAATGATTTAACTTCAAATTATGCAAGGGTAGTTAATATTTTTTTTTTTTGTTACATGGTAGTTCATATTATCTAGTTGTAAGATATGTAGTAATTTTTGGGATATTTTTTTAAATGTTGAGTATTCACCTGCAATTGCTGAAATTAATATCTCAAATTAGGTAAAAGTAAAAAGATGGTGAAGTTATCCTTCGAGAGTTTTAATATGTTGTTGTATTTTTTGAACGCATATTCAAACTCAAGAGCACTAATTAAAATAAGAAAGGGATTCATATCATATCATCTCAACTAAATGTTTATAGATTTAACATGCTTTTGAAATTAAATATAATTAATACGGTTCCATTCAAAGGAATCATTTTACGTTTTTTCAGAAGAAAATAATTATCATCTACATTTGTTATGTTGTTTATCTTTCATACAAAAAAAAAAGTAAGGTACATTTATTGTCTTAGTCTGGGGTTATTTTTTCCAACAAAACAAGGTTAATTTAGTAATATACCATGAATAGGAATTCTGTAGGCTTTTATCCCGCATTTCTTGTTGGAACTGAAGTATGTCATATTACTAGAAATAAACTGAGCGGAAAACATATATAATTTTTTAAGATTTTCAATGAAAATATAATATTTAAATTTCTTAAGTCTTAATCTTTAATAAATTTTTATTTTTAATGTTCTTCTTCTCTACTCACTCTCGAACAAGTAATCTTATTAATTTATCTTTTTTATATTAAATTTATTAATTTAACCGTTAAATTAGTATTTTTTTATTAAATAGATTTAATACACAAGTTTTCATAACATTTAA
>JBBPBR010000003.1:62212691-62231093 GCA_037974775.1 Cicer pinnatifidum
AATATATTGATTCTCTTATTTTAAAAGTTGACAATTTTTTTTAATTAAAAAAGACAATGTGATATGTTTTAAATAACATGATATATGATACAATGATATAAAATGATTAACACCTATGAAATCATAATAAAACACCGTAAAAATTTAACTTTCAATTTCAATTATTTTATATATTTGTAATTTAATCAATGATATGTAAATAATTATGTATTTAGATTGTTCTATATTCATGAAATTATATGTCATGTCATTTAAAATATATCAAATCGTTATTTTATAATTCAAAAATTTAAATAAATGACCAAAACTATCGATTTTTAAAATAAGAGGACTAATTTCATAAATTAATAAAAATAAATAGACTATAACTGCAATTAAACTAATAATTAATATTTGGATTAATAAAACTTAATATCTACATAAAAAATAACTTTGACAAGAGTTATTTCTAAAATAAATTGATTCTCCTTAAAAATGAATATTATAAAAATGATAAACAAATTTGAAAGAAAAAAAAATGAGTCGTATAGTTAAGGACACATGAATTACGTGAATAAGAAATATAGGAGTCTGAATTAATTATAATTTTGAAGCATCTGAATAAAAATTACTACAACGTGAGAGTTCCATCTTTTAACATGTCAATTATATTTGAGCTTGATGGTTAAGCTGAAAATACTTTTCCTTGATTATGTCATTAGATTCCACCATGTACACTTGAAAAGACATGTTGCCACACACTTATTCAAGAGAGAGAGAGATATACGGTGTAATCATAACTTGTTATTCTCTCCCTCTCTCTTCCATGCATGGTATCCACCATCCCCTTTTTAAGAACAAAATTTTACAGACCAACCCATTAAAAAAAAGAAGCTTATAGGTTAAGAAACTTCCTCCACTAAAAACCCTAAAAAATATAATAAAACAAAAAGAGATGAGAATATCATGAGGGAATAAGCCCAAAGTAAACCAAACTAAAGCCTCTTCTTGCTGCTTTCCTCCTCCTCCTCTCCTCCTTTAATGCTTTTTTTCCCTTTCTTTCTCTTCTCTTGTATTCCCTTATTGTGATTCTCCACCATCATCAAACTTTATAAAAGAAACATAAAAAGGATTTTCAATAACATGGTTTTCTCTTCTATTCCAGGCTATATAGATCCTCCTAATTGGCACCAGGTAAAGTTTTTATTTTCCTCAAATTTCAAATCCAAACAAACAAAGTAAAAATAAAAAAAAAATAAAAAGCTTCAAAAAGATGAATCATTCATATTCCTTGCAACATCTTCTTGAATATACCAATATGTATTTTTTCATCTCAATAAATTTAAATTTTTTTTCTAACTCCTCTTTTCCTTTTTGTAGCAACCAAACCATCATCTTCAAGCAAATGGAAGTGACGACACTCAACTCCTTCCACCTTTACCACCTCAAGTGGGAGGAAGTACTGGCGTTGGCGGTGGTAATATTATCGGCTCGATCAGACCAAATTCAATGGCAGATCGAGCTCGTTTAGCAAAATTACCACCGCCAGAACCAGCGCTAAAGTGTCCACGATGTGACTCAACGAACACTAAATTTTGCTACTTCAACAACTATAGCCTCACTCAACCTCGTCACTTTTGTAAGACATGTAGACGTTATTGGACAAGAGGGGGTGCACTTAGAAATGTTCCTGTTGGTGGAGGGTGTCGTAGAAACAACAAGAAAAACAAAAGAAGCCGTTCAAAATCACCTTCAACAGCAACAAACTCTGAGAAATTACAAACAACAAGTGCAAATATCCCTTCTTCTCATCATGAGATAATTGGTCAGTTACCACCACATCAAATTACAAATCTACCCTTCATGACTTCTCTTCAGAATCTGAGTCGTTATACAGTTGGAAACATGAATCTTGGTAACTTGCAGCAACAACAAGAAACAGATCATATGGGGTTTCAAATTGGTTCTGTTTCTGCAGGTAATAATAATATTGGAGTTGAACAACAGTGGCGAAATATGCAGCAATTTCCATTCTTGAATACTTTTGAATCATCAAATTCTGCTGGAAATAATTCATACCCTTTTCAAGGAGAAAGTAATATTGAAGCTTCAGCTTCTGTATTTGTTGGAGATACAGGATCAAATTCTAGGGTTAATAATAATACTCAACAACCACCAGTTAAAATGGAAGAAAATGGAGGTTTGAATTTGTCAAGAACTTCACTTGGTATCACTGAACATAACCAACAATACTTTTCATGGAATGATCTATCAGGTTCTTCAACTAATCATCATCTCTTGTAACTTTTACTTACTACTGTACAATGAAGTATAAACAAAAATGATGATTCAAAAGTTGATGTTTATGATCTTAATTTAAGACCAAATCCATCAACTGTACTTATCATTTTTGTTTATATTTTATTATGAAAAAAGTATTGGACAACTCTTTTGACAGAAAAGAAACAGAACACAACAAAATGGAATAGAGATCAGTGATCATATCACAACTTCAACTATGAATCTCTCATATTAATTAACAAAGGCATGGTATGGTAGTAGAATTGATGATCTCATCTTCTTCTAGATGTAATTTCTGGTCATTGATTTTCCTTATTTTTTTCTTTCTTTCTTTTTTTTATGGAGTCAAGTAATTTGTGTACTATATATATGGGCTTGTTTTAATTTGTTTTGTATAACTGTGTGTGCATGTAATGTTATATATGTGTTTTCTATCTGACTTTGGCACAAAAATTTCATTAAGTTTACTTACTTTATAACACCTATATATTACCAGCTACATATTATAGCTCACACTATTTTTGCACCATCTTTTGCTATATATATATATATATGACTATCAGATTCAGCTAACACTATAAAGCATAATGTACAGAACTAAAGAATTAACTTTAGCTTTAGGTGAGGAAATGTTTCTTGGAATATGTTTGTTTTAATTTCAAACTAGATATAGCATATATATATATATATATGCACTTTATTTTACTATATAGTATTTTGCAGCCTCTATACAAGTATTAATAATGAAATTAATTTAATTTGTGAAACATTCTTAATGCAAAGTCGAATGTTTGTCATGCATCTGTATTAATGGATACATGGATGCATGTGTAACTAATTGAATACTATAGCTTACACAACTTGGATATATAATTTAAGGTACAGATCTAAGATTCTGATTTCTGACACTTTTTTTTCCTCTCTTTTTTTATTTCGGATCTTTCTCTTTATCACTGAGTAAATTTAAAGCCCTCTTTTACTACAATCCAGAAGCTGGGTGTATTAAGTTCTATTTCTTGGAAACTTGCATGTGACAGTTATTTAATGGTCTGAGTACTCTTTATAATTTCCTCAATTGTGTCAAATTTTGATTCCAATGAAGATTTTTGCATCGTATTTTTACTATGATTGTATTGGGTAGTTTTATTTTTTGGTTTTGAATTTTTTTTTTTTGACAAAGGTTTTGAAATTAGTTGTAGAGCTTGCTCTAATTACAATGAAGGAGTTGAGAGTAGCAAAGGGAATGGGGTGTGGATAATGGGAAAGTGACAGAAAGAGTTGTAAATAAATTTTATTCTTTTATAGATTAAATCTTCAATTTATTTCTTTAATTAAATGATATACAAATAATATGATAACAGTTGAAACATTTAATATTTTGAGGCATGGATAATTCAAATAAGAGGTCTCTTATTTTTTTTCACAATTAGTGTGTGAATTTTACTGTTAGATTATAAAAATAAAAAATTATTATTATTTATCGTATTTCATTTCGGAACTATAGAAATTTAATAGATACTCTTTATAAATTGTTTTTAATTTATAAAATTAGTTTTTGAACTATTACTTTTTCTCTTATTTTAAAAGTAATTAAGTGATTAATTTGATAAGTTTCACTATAAATAAATTTGAGAAATTTAAAATAATTTAGGTTTAGAGGCTATTTATTAAATCGTGCCTTTTTAATTTTCATTTTATAGTTATTTACACATACAACAAAAATAAATATATTTTATTTTTTTTAAAATTATTTATATTTTCTTATATATCATTGACTATCTATTATTTCATCCTATCAAAGAATATCACTCTCTCTTCAATATAATAAATAGAGAAATAACTTTAATAAAATACTAACTAATATTTTATTCAAATATTTTTTATAAAAAAAACTTCTTAAGTAAAAATTAATTTAAAAGTATATTACTTTATATTGGAAAATGAAAAAAAAAATCTCTAAAAACAACACAAATATGGAGAAAAAAAAATAGAATTATTATAACTCAAGGGCCAAAGAGGATAGATAATAATAATTGTATTAAAAAACTAAATATTTAAGTTTTTATACATTTTGTACATGAGTCAAGAGTCAAACTTATGATGTTGGTAGTTATAAGATTTATTATTATATCCATGAGATGGGACGTGCAATATTTGTTGGATTATTTGAGATTGAAGGTGGAAGTGTGGAAGTGATATTGTAAGAAGACGCCAAAATCCCACTCAAAATCATGCAATTCTTTCTATATTCGACAAAACTAGGAGGGGCTGACTGTTCTAGAACTTCTTTGATACAATGATGAAACAAACAAACACGAATTATTAATTACGCACTTGTGTGAATTTTAAAGAGGAAAAAAACTATATGAGTCAAAATAAGTGTCACCTTTTTCTACATTGCGGTCAATATTTTTCGATTCAAAATAAGAGTTTAATTTATTCCGATAGATCCAATCTTTATATTTATTTAATTAATATCTCAACATTATAAATATCAATTCACGTAAAACAGATGAATAACTAATCGATTTTAAAAAAATAAAATTAAAGAAAAGGGTACGATTATGAATGAGATTAATTATGAAAACTTTTGTAAGGACCAATGCTACTTTCAAGAATGGAATTGAACGAATAAAGCAAGTAACGCAGACAAAAGCGCTCTCTCTCTAAACGTGTATTTGGACATAGGCGGTAAATATTTACGCAGATTCCAAAAATGTCGGTGTGTGTGGGTCTCAAAGAAGAAACATTTTGCGAAAGATAAAGCAAAAAAGAAGCAATTCACAGAACAGTGTGGGCTAAATTTGCAGACTATATGGTACAACAAATGAATCAAAGAAGAGGGCTCAGAAATTCATGCTATAGCTTTCTTTCCTGGATTGCTGTGAACTGTTTCAACTGTTACTCTGCCTTTCAACACTGTTTTTCATACCTTTAACATCCATACTTTTGTTAATGTAATCAAACTAACTATATCTATCCAAATATTAACAACTCTTTTAGACACTTGTTAAATGAAACTATATAATAAATATAGAAAATATTGAGAGTGTTTTATACATTTATATAATTTTTATTTTTAATTTTTTAATAAATATTTTAAAGGTACTTATTAGCAAGATCCATAAAGATAAAGAATTTAATAATTTTGTTCCACGAATTAAAAGATGTCGAAAGAGTTTTAAGAAGGCGTTCAATATCTTAAAACTAATATAATTATTAATTTATTAATATTTGTCTATAAATAATATTTACAATCAAGGAAATTTTATTCTAAACTACTTTGATAAATAGATTATACTTTGATATATAGTCTAACGTAGATATATTTTTTAGAGTTATTTAAAATATTAATGATGATAAATTTTGTCTCATGAAAATAGAAGTTTATGATTCTCTTGTTCTAATTTGTCCAACTTAAAAACTTGATCAATGTCTAATACATAGAATCAAAAAAAAATTGAACTCGATGAACCCATATCAACCAAATAATTGTCTCAACACAAATGTATGTTTTGTTGTTTGAGCAAATATCTCCTATAATAATAGTATGCATGTGTGGCAAGATTCAAATAATAAAGACCTTATAAATTTACTTCGCTTTTCTTTCCCTATGCTTCATTTTCCATGTATCATTTGCATCTTGGAATTGTTTTCTTTGTTGGTCTTCTTCTACTTCAATGTTTTACCTTCCCTTTTCTTTTTACTCAACCGTGGGGACCTCTCCACCCATTAATGCCAGAGACCGTTACCAACTTTACAAGACACTGCACACTTCAACAGCTAGCGTGGATCTATGTGTCTTCTTTTTTCTTTCTTTCTAACTCAAGTAGTGAATTCAGATTCAAACAAAACCATATATACTATATATGTACCACGAGATGCTTGCGGATTCACCTAATTTCACACTACCAGCATATCATATCATGCTTAAATATATTTCGCTAATTATAACTTGCACAAATATAATGTAATGCTGTTATTTTGTTTCTTTTAAGTTATTTAATGGCTAGACTCTCACATATGAAAAAGTGTTGAATTTTAGTTTCAAAGCTAAACCTTTGTATATCAACGGCATTCTAATTACTAACTGGGTTATACGTACAATACAAAAATATAATATAATACTCTATTTGTGTGGTTTTATCAAATTCTGCGCCCTAATTAATATAAAAGAAATTAAAGATGAATTTAAGGAGAAAAATTGAGTATATATGTTTATGTTTATAATATTAGTTACTTTCAAACTCTAAAGGTATGTTTGGCTTAACAGATAAAAGGGGACGAATTTTAATGGAGCGAAGTGGAAATAGAAGAGAAATACTATTGGAGACTTTGGGGTTAAATGTCTAAGATTTTTAAAATACATTGATTTTACATCTCAATACAAAATCTTAAAATATTATGTATATGAATCACTTCTCTTATATATCTAATATTTTTTTCATTCATAGTTAATATGAGACTAATTACTCACACTTGAATTTCAACAATTGGTCCATTGATATTATCGCACTCCCAAAGAATTCTCAACAAATACATATATGTTTGGTTAAAAAAATAGAAGGGAGAGAAATTTTAATCGAAAATATATTTGGTTCATATAGGGATGAGAGATTTTAAATGATTTTTAAGTCTATTTAACAATCAAAAAATTTAGAGGGATTTTGCCTTATTCATTTCTAACAATTGAACTAAACAGACCCTAAAATAAATTAGCTGGTCATCCATGTGTGTAGCATTTTACACGTTCCTAAAAGTGCAAGCAACAAATCGTCATAAATTTTATCCAATAAGAGAATATATTGCAAAGCAAGTGTTAGAGTCTCTTCAAAATAATTATTAGGTCAACACAATTTTGGCTCATTTTTTAATTCAAATTGGGAAACTCTTTAATAGATGATGAAAATTTGAGAGTTAAGTAAATAAATAAAAAGAGATGGAGCCTTAATTGTAACAATTAAAAATTTGAGACACTAAAATCACTAAAAAGAAAAAAGCTATAATCGCACATTGCTTAAATTAGAGAAATCAAAATTGTAATTTATTTAATTCAAAACACATATAAATCATGTAATATACTTAATTTGAGAGTTGAAATCCATATCGAGTCCACGACTAACTCCTGTGTAAGGTTTAACAATATAAGTGGGCCTAAAGTTGTGGTCCAATTTAAAAGAAGTTAGTTGCTGAAGGCCCCCCCTCAAAATAAAAAACAACATGACGAGATAAAACAACAACACGACGGAGATTTCACTAGTGCAAAATGCATTGTAATATACTATCCGAAGTAGAAATTTGGCATTCAGTATTGTGACTAAATATTGAACAATATTGTTATCTACATCCCTCTTTTTACTACTTACACCCTTCAATTTTTTTTTTTATAAAAATAAAATACTTAAAATGTCCTTACCTATTAATAATATTATTAACTCATGCGTAAACTCAATTTTTGAGTAGTTACGTGAACTCAATTTATTTACGTTTCATTTACGTAATTTACATGTATGTGAATTGAGTTCACGTACGTGTACGTGAATTGAGAGTTTACGTGGAATGCAGTTCACGTATTGCATGTGAATTCTTAAATTTCATTGAATATCAGAGCCGCCCCAAAGATAAAACCACTAAAGCTCAAAGATTCATCTTTAAGAAAATTTATATCTTTAAGTTTCACATACACATTTTTTTATCAATAAATCTCTCAAAACTGTATCAACTAGCAATCACCAAAAGAAATTATTAGGTGGTTTGATAAATTTATTTATATCTTTTTGCGATTTAATAAAAGTTTCAGCTCTTTTTTATTTTTGTAATTTTAAATAGTACGATTTATGTTTTCGAGTTTATATTTATATATTAGATTATTTATTACATTAATATAATTAATATCGTATGATATTTCTTTTACAAGTGATAATAATGTCCATTGATTTTAATATTTGTTGAGATAATATTAAATTTATACAAGATTTTATTGATTTTAGTTTTAAGAATATTAGAATGTGAGGTCTTTTTATTAAATAAAAAAAATTTGATACCTTTATATTAAATAAAAAAAATTATTTTTTAAGGAGACCTAACTTAAGTGAACTACTTCCACTTAGGTGAATTTAATTCACGTACATCTAGGTAAACTTAATTCACGTTAAGGTACGTGAATTTAATTTACGTACAAATGATATCAATTACGTAAAAAAGACGTACATAAATTGAATTCATGTAATTACACATAAATTGAGTTTACAAACGTACATGGGTTATAAATGTTATAAATAGGTAAAAATATTTTAGGTATTTTGTTGTTATAAAAAATTGAGGGGTGTGAGTAGCAAATATGATGTGGCAGCGGAGTCTGTTTTAAATATATATAATAGATTAAGTGGTGTATAAATATAATCATGTGTAATTAAGTGGTGTATAAATATAATTGTTGTAATTGATTTTTTAATTCAATTTTTTTCCTATTAATATTGTAGATATTTGGGGGTGTTCTCCATCTATAATTGAGAAATTACACGTGATAGAAAAACACATGCAAATAACCGTAGAAGGTAAGGTTCTTTAGTTTTCTCCTGAATGTGATAGTTGCATATATCTTGTATGCCTTAAATACCATACACAATATATCCTAAAACTATAAGTTGTTTGTTCATTTATTTAATTTAAGTTTTTGGTTTGTTACTCAAATGGTTTATGTTATTTTTCTTTTTGGTGGAAGTTTAATTTTAAAAATGGTTAATTATAATGTATAGGCTTTGCTTAATAATATTACAGAATATGGACATCCGTCAACATAGTAGTTAGATATATAATAGGTTAAACCCTAGTTGAAAGGGTATACTAATGCATTTTTAAAAGGGTTAAATGAAGTTGTGTCATTTGCAATCCAACAACCAGACATATCAAATAGATAAATTAAATGTTCTTTTTCTATTTGCAAAAATATTGATTTCTTAGACTTTGAAGTGGTTAAGGTTCATATTTTAAGGAACGAGTTTAAACCTTCACATTTGTGACTTTATCTCCACATCTCAACATAGAGTTAATTTAATTAAGTTTTATATCTTTTTCTTTATTTTAATTTTAAATACGATTTAATATATAATTTTAATGTGTTTGTTTTATTGTGTGTAACTTCTATTAAGTTTTAACGAAATGCATACACTAATCAAATTGGAAACAATTATGTTTTGTAATTTCAATTTTGTTTTGTAAATTAATTAAATTAATTATTGTAATTTTGTTTTGTAATTTCAATTATGCATTGTGTAAAATTTTGCACTATCAAATTTTGCATTGTGATAAATTATGCATCGTCAAATTTTGAGTTTTCTTTATATAGTTAACAAGTTTAAAATGCTGTCGAATTTTGCAAAAGCCACATGATGTTCTTAACAAGTTTTTAATGTTAACAAGTTTTGCTTTATGCTGTCAAATTTTGCACGAGCGGCATAATATTATTGCATGTTAACAAGTTTTTAATGTTGAGTTTTCTTTATGTTATTAGACGGAATTGAATGACATTGCTCTTAGTCATTCAAATTTATTTATTCACACACATAAACATGGCAAGGATAAAACTTTGATTAATAGAAAATTGAAATATGTGCATGTAAGAGCTTTCAACTTTAAATTATATATTTTTTTATTATTTTTTATGTTTGTTTTATTCTACTTTAGTGTTTCTTAAAATATTAATTAGCCTTATATTTATGTTGACAAGGAAAGTTTAGACATAGATTGAAAGAATTGACCCAAGAAGCATTTTTGCAAGGAACTCCCCTACCAAATGAATTATATGTGTGGTATGAGGTTGCGCGAATAAAAAGAGGATGAGTATATAGCCTCAGAATGAAATCTATTGTATTATTAGGGAGACCATATTATTGTCGGTCATGTTCTTCATAAATTAAGTGGATACAAAGACATGAATTTGAATAAATGAGAAATGAAAGATATCAACTTTGAGAGAATGGCTAATACAAATAGAACAGTTAAGCGCAACAACCACTTGATAAAATAATTGATGAATAGCTTGAACTTTCAACTCATCCCATATAGTAGAGACCAAGTTCATGAAGATGAGATTAGAGATAATGATGTTGGTGATCATGATTATGAGATTGATGATCATATTGTTGGTGATTTTGATGATGAAATTGGTGATAATGATGCTAGTGATCATGATAATGAAGAGTTAGATGAATAGTGATAAGTTAATCTGAAGAACAAATATGTTGCATTTTATTATGACTAAAATATATTATATTTAAACTAAAATTTTATCGGTATCTTTTTTAGTACTAAGAAATATTACGTAAATATATTATGTTCTTTAATTATGTACATTGATATGATATGCATTTAAATGACTTTGGTGTATGAATTTTTTAAATATTGAAATAAGATTAAAAAATTGTTTTCATTATTTTTTTAGACATTAAAGTAATGGATTTAAAAAAGATTGTAAATTTTAGGGATGGAATTAGTGACCAAATATTTAATAAAAATTATAGTTTAAGTCACAAATTTTGTCTCTAAATCAATGGCTAACGACAGAAAAATAATTTAATGTGATTGCTAAATTAGTCTCAAACCTTAGTGACTAATTTAGTCTCCAAATTTGTCATAAAATTAGTCATTAAATATCGATCGCTGATTTAATCGGAACAACTAGTGACAAATAATTTATCAACGAAGTTTAAAAAGTTGTTGATTTGGTCGCTAAAAATCACAGCTACCGATTTTAAAACAATAGTGGTCAATTAATCAGCCACTAAAGCAGAAATGTCTAGTAGCGGTCATAACTAATATATACATGCATAATTAGAGCACACACAAAAGGCATAAACAATAAGATTATCGCACTCTCGAACATAAATTTACTTACTTGCTAGAGTGTATATAGGTACAACCCCGCTGAGGAGCAGTCGCAGCTATCATCATAGCACCACCACCTATTTTGCCATAGGTTCATGACTCAACACAATATGAATCATGACTCCAAAAAATGTTACAAGACCAAGAAAGGTGGTAAGTGCAATGTTCGGACCATCACAACCACCGTCAAAACATGAAGCCACTACTTCGTCACCATTCCAAAATGACAGTGAACTTCAAGAATTCCCACTCAACAAACTCTATTTCCCAGCACCAATCAGGATCAATCAACTTTTGTTGATCAAACTATAATTTGTCTCTAATAAAAAAATTGGAAGTAGTAATAGTTATGTTTGTTTTCTTGGAAAATAAAATGATATGAATGTTGTGAAATATTTCAAGACTATTGGTATGGTTGATGATAGTCTCATACATAGGCGGAGCTTTGTTGGGACATAGGATGGTCGCAATCACTCCAATGTCCCCAATAATTTTTAAAAAAAAAAACCTATAAATTACACAATATTTTTAAAAGAAATACACTACATATTTTAACTTAAATTTCAATTGTAAGTGTTTTGAGTTTCGTTTAGAGATATAAAAATTAAATCAATGATATAGTAAACTCAGAAAAGAATCGAACCAAATAAATTCAATCTATTTTGATTTGAGTATGATTTCACTTCATTTAACATTGACCACGGATATCTAAATAAAATCATTACATATATCAGTAGTGTTATTTTAAATATGTGTTGTGTTTAAAATTTTTTTTAATCATTTATATATTATTTTCTCATTGTAGTTTAAAAAACATTTACGTAATTATTTTAATAGTATAAAAATTCTAGTGTTTGAAGATTTATATTTCTAAAATAAGTGTCTTATTTTTTTTAACGTGATTTGTCTTTACTCGTGCATTTTGAAGGATTTGTGTTCTAATATGAAGGAATAGATCTAATATGAAGGATTTGTGTTCTATGTTTTCTTAAATAGTTAATTTTTGTTAGAGTGAGGAAATGAACCATAACATTCTTATCACTTCAACTACTTCAAAACCATCTTATGACTTCATGATCTGTGTTCTATGTTAGTCACTAGTCATTACTTTTAGGTAAATACTAACAAATATTCTAAAAATTCATATTAAAGAACTAAATATGAAAACAAATATTATTTAAAAGTGGTGTATTCAATCTTGATAGTTTAAAAATTGATTTTTCCAAGACAAACTATTTTTTAATTCTTTTACAAGTGCCATTAAAGTAGCCACACTACTTTTATTCTACACGTACAAGTACAAACATGGGGGAGGGGGTGTTGAATATTCCAATTTACGCCTGCATCACACCCCATATTGCATCTGATCATACACATACTTTGATGAATTCATCATGTAGTAGTATAGTGGACCAACAAAAAGAGAAGCTATAACATTGCAAGCATGTTATAAATCAATGTTTTCAAATGTAAAAATACATGGACAAATTTTTGGGGCCAATACACGAAACATCTCTTCATTAAATATCGAGGATGATTAGAATAGTTCATTACATGTTACAATTATACATTTTTCGTCAGGCGATCTCTTCTTCCTCCTTTCAAGGGCATTTTGCATTATGTCTCTGTATATCACACAAACAAACAAACGAATAACTTGGCGGTGCAGGAAGGTGATCTTCCACCATTTCCTCCAAACAGATGCCTCTTTCAACACTTTTTTAAAGATACAAAACAAACATTAAGGAATATAAACAAAACATTTCAGGTGCCTTCAAGGTTAATGAGCAAAGGTTGTCGGATATCATCGGTCGGAACTTGAAGATCCAATTGTGTCAGAACTTCTTGCAGCTCCTGCTCACGGAACCTGCTCATACGCTCTATCAATTGTGTTGCCTTTCTTTTGCCTCTGTCTGTACCATTTTGAGCCAACTCCAACAATGGAGCCATCACTCCTAGATCTTGTGCTTGCACTAGATATAGTCGATCTCCAGAACAAAGATGAACTAAAACCGCAGCTGCATTCTCTTTGTTCCTCGGGGATCCATTCCCAATAAACTCTACCAAAACTGGCACTGCCTCTGCAGCACCAATGGCAGCTTTTCCATCGGGATGACTAGCCAAAATTGCTAATATGGCCAATGCTTCATCCACCATTCCACCAGTAGGTTCTGTCAGCAGTCGCATCAGCGTGGGAATAACACCGGCCCTCACTGCCTTACCCTTGTTTCCCTGGTAAATGCACAAGTTGAAGAGTGCTGTTGCAGCATCTTTCTTACCCCTTTGGGTGCCCTCACTCAGCAGTGTCACCAGCGGTGATATGGCTCCTGAAGAACCAATTGTAACCTTATTTTCATCGATGACTGAAAGGCTGAAAAGTGTTGCTGCTGCGTTTTCCCGGGCTTCCATGCTTCCTCTCTTCAGCACATGAACTATGCCGGGAACTGCTCCTGAAGATACAATGCTTCCTTTGTTACTCTCGTATATGGAGAGATTCAAAAGCGCTGTCACAGCATGCTCTTGAGTACGGGAGTCTGGCACGGAGAGGAGACCAACAAGTAGAGGTATCGCACCAGCTTCAGCAATAGCTACACGGTTATCTGCATTGCGCTTTGCAAGAAGGCGAATCTCACCGGCAGCTGATCTCTGGTCTTCAGGACTGCCAGATGTGAGCTTTTGGATAAGATTTTCAATCTTACTTCGCTCAGCTGGGGAGCAGGCTGATGCTGATTTGCTAGGCTCAGAACTGCTGGGTCGTTTTGGTGGCTCTATGCCATTGGCTTCACACCATTGTTCTATCAGGCTTCGTAAGACATAGTTGGGTGTGAGAACGGTACTGGTGAGACTCTGCTGTGTTTTCGGACATGTCCCGTGCCCGTCTTGCAACCACTTCTCAATACAGGAACGCTCATAAGTCTGCAGATGAGGACAAGATACATCTGAGTGTTAATAGACAGTTATCAGCAAACTGACTCTGAAATAGGGGAATATAATCTCAATAATGCACATTGGAATCATCATATAGCCTTCAACTTTTATAACTCAAAATTCAACCGAAAGTTATGGTTCCATATTAATCCATCAATATATAAACCAATTGTACATTTTTGCAATGTGGCCGACTCAATTAAAGTTCAATGGCCTTGTAGAAGAAATTTCAAAATAAAGTAGGGACATCATTTTGATTTGCTTTTGCTTCTTTATTTCTCCCAACATGACCCTCTCTTGTTAGTAAAATGAGAGAATGGTCATCCATGAAATGGTGAAAAGGCTATACAATTTCTGGTACAAATCATTGAAAACTAAAATTAGAGTGAAAACAATTGTAATTATTAAGTGGAAACAGATTATTATAAGTTTTTTAAAACCAAATAGACCTTTAGATCTCTAGAAAAAATTGTGCAAGAGCGTGGACCCTTTTGCAGCAATATAACATTCAAGCAGACACATAAGGATCGTAAGATCTTACCAATTTGGAAGTTAAGAATGATAATGAAATGACCAAACCTTACTAGCTATCAGAGGGTATCATACCTGTCCAGTAGAAACAATGACAGGATCTTTCATCAATTCCAGGGAAATTGGACATTTAAAATCACTAGGGATAGTGGGGACCTGATGATTCTTATCATTTGCCCCTAGTCCATAAAATCCTGAAGAAAGGGTTTTTCCTATTATGGCATCATCCTTGACTAGGTTTTCTATTTGCACATGATCCTTTATCTTCTTCAATAACATTGACATTTTCTCGATGCGTGCCCCTGGATCCCCACCACTTGCTGCCACCATCTCATGCAAAGCGAGTGATTCTTGTGTAAGATCGGCTATTCCCATCAATTGCAATTTGTCTGCTAATTGACTTAGAAAAGCAGGATCTGTAGCGGTATCATTGCTATTAGTGTAAAGGGATGAGATATCCTCATACAACTTGACATCCGGATCACCAACTCTCCCTTTGGCTCTTCTGAACTGAGCAAGAACCAGGTCAACCTAAAATGATAGGGAGAATTAGACAAGATTACATGAAGAGAAAAAATGTAAAGATTAAGAAGCTCCAGTGTGACAGTGTCCATTCTATTGTAAATATCTAGTAAATAAATAGGTCAACAGATAAAATTTTGTTAATTAAAGAAGAGTCCCATGCTATAAATATATATAATAGAATTATTTATACCTGCTCTTTAACTTCATCTGATATGTCAAGTTTATCATAGGAAATTCCATCCAGTGATTGTTCCAACCGAGCTGTCACCTCATAGAAATTATTCATAATCTTGTCCCTCTCTAGGACCTATAAACATGAGAAAAGACAACTGAATCAATATCTAAGGTAGCACATGTCATTTTACTAGAATAAATTTGTCATAATGCTCTCTCTACTTATATTGTTTGAGCAATAATTTTAAGAGTGGGATTCACAATGGAAACTGAGCTGCAAGCAACCGAAGGTCAAAACAAGCATAAATACCTTCTATGTAACTGTAAGCATGGTAAGGTTCTCATATAGACAAATATTATGGGTCAAATAGTACAAATTTCGTAAATTGTATTAAATTATTAATTGGCAAATTTTGTAGCAACCAGAATAGTTTAACCATTTCAAAGTTCCTCAAGACAATAAATTTGGTACCATGGACAGTGTTTTTATGATATAGCAAGGCTTGTTGAAAACACTGTGGGCACCATTAAAGGAAAAATACTCTTCGACTACCTCTACATTTTACCTTTGTAACTTTGTCTGCAAAGCCCCACACAACAGAAACCCAAACTAATAACAAGGATCCAAAGCATTTGGACCACATGTGGACCATTGTGGCAGAATTACCAAACAGCTATAGTCTTACCAAAGCTAGAAAAAGAAGGCTTTGAAATCTCAGGATACCTTCGATAAATGAGGGTTTAAGGAAATGAAGAGTGCTAATCATGATCCATAATATATTTCGTTATCAGCCTCCCTTTGCTAAACATATAATGGTGATTAAGCATCAATGGAAAAAAAATTAGTACACTAGATCATCAAAAACCAACAGCCCCAAAAAGGAACGCCCACAATATGGTTTTTTCAGCTGTGAGAAACTCAACGCCTTCAGAAATCTCCTTTTGTCTTGCAAATGTTCATGTCTGCAAGACTATATCTTTCAATTTCTCATCGGGACTGGGAAAGTATCTCAACTCTCAAGTGAAGAAAGAAAAGGCATACAAAATATCTACTTAACTCCTTATCAAAAGCCTGTTTAACCATAGAAATGAATGGGAGAAGATTCTTCTATTGATATTCCCAAGGGAATGTTGCCGAACTGGATATACTGGATTCAGCTATTTTGATTTGGTCCACCCTTAATTCAGCTGTAGGTTGTTTTTGTCTAATAACTTAGAATATTTTTTGGTGTAAACAGGGAGCGGATAGTTCTGTCAATATCCAGGTCCAGGGACACAGCAAGAAAACTATATGGAACCCAGTAGTGTTACAAATTGTTGAGATCGTGAAGAGTAACAGGCTTGTGCCATGTAATTTCAGAAGATTCCATCCAAAACATTGAACACCATACAAGCTCAAAAACCAGAACTTTCTTTTCTTTACACTTCCTAAACACCACGCAATTGATCCTCAATGCCCAATTTAGCACAAAAATCCATAATTTCGCCGCACTCATCCATTATAAACAAATCAAATTAAAAATAAAAAATAAAAACCACAGAACTAGTTCAGAGAAAGTGGATCATAATCACCAACACAAATCTGAACAACAATCATAATTTAAAAGAGAGATCAATTGCATAAATAAAATCAGCTATTCTATAGAATTAAAAAACAAACTAAATAAAAGAATACTACAAATATGGGGTAAACATAGCCACACATTCATTCCACTTCAAATTGCAGGTAATTCATATAATTAGATAACAGACAAGGATCGAAAACCATATCGTACTTTGCATCTCAGCCATAAGATAACATGAACAATTACTTCCACACAACCAAGTAATATATATATATCTGTATATTTTTATTATAAAAAACAAAAATTATATATCCGAGTTCAAAGATATGTTACTACTAAAAATTACTTTTGGTTGCAATTGCATCTCCAAAAGCTATCTACAGAAAGCAAAAAATCATTAAAAAGTAACAAACCATGAAAATCTTGCTTCCTTCACTTCCAAATCTGAGAATTTCCCTAGCTGATTCAAGTGCTTCCTTGAACGAAATAATAGCTTTTGAAGTATTCTCAGGGATTGAACCTTTCATATCCCTAATCTCTTCAAACAAAGGGATCAACAGCTTCAATCTTCGTGCTAAATTACAATATTGTTTCTTCACCATAGGTCTGAAGTCAGAGATGTTAGCTATCTCATTCAATAGGTCAATTACAACGCTTACTTTATCACCTTCCATTGAATCGGAGTTTTTCAGATCGTTCTATACGGTACCGTTTTAGTAGAAAAAAATTGGTTGCCGGAGATCTCGGTTGCCGGTCATCATAGTCTTCGTCAACTACACGAAATTTTCAGACGCTGAAGTTTTCGGACAGAGAGAGATATAATAGAGAGAGAGAGAGACGCGCAATGACTTTTCCTATTAACTCCTTTTGTGGCGCGGCTTAAGGTGATTTTTACTGAAAAAGTGTTTGGACTTTTGGTGGAAATTGTGGTAGCTCGGCTCGGCTCGGCTTTGATAAGGCTGGGACGGCGCTGAAGTTGAAGGTCGGTTAATTCGGTTTAACCAACCACGGTAACTCTCGTACAAGAAAATAATAGAAAACAAGAATAGGTGTCCGATGGGCACGGAGAAAATCTTTGAGTAGGGGGACTGTCAATTTTGTGTTTCGGAGAAGAACAAAATTCCTTGTTTCTCTTATGGAATATCTTTTTCATTCTTTTTAAAAAAAATAAAATTTCGATATTATTTATATTAGATATTTTTCTTAAAATAAAATTTTAATATTATTATATTAGATATTTTTTTAAAATAAAATTTTAATATTATTATATTAAATATTTTTTATTGATATGAATTTTGTAAGATGCAAGAATTTCTTATTATTTATACAAATTAAATATGGAGATAATTCTACACCATAGATCAATATTCAAGGTTAATAGAGAATTTTAACGATAGAAAGTAATATTATTTAAAAATAATAGTTGATAATTTTCTTTATTTTTATAGATAAAACAGTAATTTAATTTATATTAATTGAATATCATATATATATTTATTATTTTTATTTTTAT
>JBBPBR010000003.1:62277969-62294029 GCA_037974775.1 Cicer pinnatifidum
AAATAAACATTTTTTATTGATTGTTAATAAAGTTGATGATGGTCGTGTGTAAGGAATCTAACTACACATAGTCCTACAAATGAAGGGATCTCAATTTTTTTTTTTAAAATGGAATCTCTACAAATTTATGACTTTCTAAGTTTAGTTGCTAAAAAAATTTTATTCATCTTTAATCTCTATTTAATTTTTTAGAGATTAAAAGTATCAACTTTTTAGATTATTTTTAAAACAGAGATTAAAAATGAATGAAAAATTTTAAAGACTAAAAAGTTGATGATCTTTTTTTTATAGAGACTAAAATAAAATTTAAAATTTTATAGAAAATAAAGACTTATTTTACTTTTTTTAATTACTAAAATTATAATTTTTTTTATTAAAAATCTAATTTTTAAGATTAGATATAAAATTCAAAATTTAATGAAACAATTCTGATTAATAATGTAAAAAAAAATTAGTTGACGGGTATGTAGATTGCAATGATATAGTAAACACGGAACACTAAAATATAAGCATGCTTTGGCTATAAAGAACGAAGCATAGCATGTGGATTTGACAAATGGGTCCTACTACCCGGCCATACTTGATGTTGTAGATAATTGGGCTGGGCACTAAATGATTTTGGTTGAACTTAGGATTCCTATGTTTGATGATGAACAATCAAGATGTTATGGGATTAGGTAAGTTTCGTTTTTGGGATATATATCAATGGAAATGAGTTAGAATGAATGTGATGTGATAAAAGCCTAGAAGTTGTTAGTTCCAATTAATTCGACAAGTTGTATGTTTGTATTTTAGCTAGTTGGACTTTGCTCATAATACTTACCTCCTCCTCATATTGAATTGACATATTAACTTATAAGTGGAGGACATGGATTTCAGCACATATCTTAACATTTTAACATGAAATTCTAAAGTAATTATTATGATGACACTATTAGTGAATTTTAAACTGTAAAGTTAGTAATATATATATATATAAAGTATTATTCATATAAAGTTTTCATGAATAAATTAATAATAGATTTTATGAGTATTTAAATTAAATTCATTTAAAAATTAAATATTCAGTTTTGGATATAATTTATAAATATACATTATTAATGTAAATAATTTTTACAATTGAATGATATTTATTCAATCATTAAAAAAAATTGTTTTTATCTTACATAATTAAAAAATCATATAAATAATTTTTATGATTGATTGATGATATAAAAAGGAATGATATATTGAAACTCAAATTACAACGTATCAAATGTTTCAACGCTCAATGTATAATAGTTAAAAGTCATGGTCATCTATTTTGACAAGAAACTTATTTTTTTATAGTACTTTCCGCCGTTAGTTTCCAATAGCGTAGCTTGGGCCCAAGCTTGATACCTGCCCAAAGGCAAAGTCTGAGGAGATAATAATGAGTTATAGCTAACGTGATGGTGTATCCAAATCACAATCCCAAGGAATGCATGTATAGTTACTTCATTAAATTATAGTAGTTAGGTAACTAGTACCATTTTCATTATGCTAATTTCCGATTTTATTATCGATAATTTTTTTTAAAAAATTTAATCAAAATATCACAGTTTAAAATATATATATATATATATATATATATATATATATATATATATATATATATATATATATATATATATATTATTCTACTTTTTTAGCATAAGTATGAGTTTGCAATTCCCATATGCGACCATCTACTTAGTTTACTTATCTATTTATTTTTTCATTTTCATTTTCGAAAATTGTTAATTTAGTTAATAAAAAATAATTAAAATATTTAAAAAATAAAATTATATTATAAAATTAAATAAAATATATTAAATTGAAAAATAAAATACATCAAACTTAAATATGGTTAACTAGATGTGTCAAAACAAATAACGTCTCTTATTTTTTTAAAATATTTTAATTATTTTTTATTAATTAAATTAATAACTTTTAAAAAGTTAAAATAAAAAAAATAAACTAAGTAGTTGGTCGCATCCGGGATGACCTCCTAATGGGAGCAAAATAAATCTTTCGCATGGTGGGTTGTGATATCCGTGCCAAAAAATATGGTATTTTGGTATATTTTTAAGTTGTGACATTTTGGTTAAATTTTTTCAAAAAAGAGATATATTGATAAAAAAAAATCTACCAATTTCGTATATGATAAATCAAATTATCAAATTTCAGACACCATGTCTCTAAGATATTATTTAATTTAAGTCTCCATTGAACTCTCATGGTTTTGTTTTTTGTTAAAATGTGTTTCGATAATTTGAGAAATGTGACAATAATTTTTAGACTATCCTTAATCTTGATAATCCAACAACGTGGATTTTTTGGTGTAACCAAAATAAGAAGAAATATGTTTAGTTTTATTTTTATGAGGGGAGGAGAATAAAATCCCGCGTAAATAAATTTTGTTGTCCTCCCTCCATTTTAGAATGATTTGGAAGAGAGGAGAGACTTTCAACATAACTCTTAATCAAACATAAAACCATTAAAAATTTATAAAAACTATTAAAAGTTTATTATTTTCTCTCTCCTTTGTTGGTTCAATGGAGCTAGATTTTCAATAGTTATGTATTTAGTTTAAGGGAAAAAAAGTGATTTTAGATAACATTTTAGTTATGTTGAACTTCTCCCATCCAAAATTAAGAAATAGTATAAATCATTTTATAATAGATTTTATTTTCTTTCTCTCCAAAAAATGAACCAAACACATTTATTTAAAATATTTTCTCGCATCCCCTCCAACCATGCAAACCAAACAAACCCTAAACCAATTTCAAAAATTAAGAAATACTATCTTCTTGAATACTCCTTCATTCTTTGTTATAAATAAAAATGTTGATGTATTTGATTTAAAATTTAGATTATATAAATTAATATTTTTATTTATAAATAAGAATATATGGAGTATAAGATAAAGTTCGGTCAATTTAATCTAAAATTTAAATTAAATATATATTTTTTTTATTAATTTTCACTTATATTTAATATTAAAAAACGTGTATGTACATATGAAAAGAGGGCATGATAATATTGCGGGGTCTAGGAAGGGTCACGTATGTGCAAAATTAAACAAACAAACACATCATGAAAAGCATAGTTGCTTAGCATTAGCACCCACGCAGCGCTCATGCTTAATGATTTTGCATCCCATCTCATATAATCGTGTCCCCTACCTTATTACAATCATGTACCATATGTCGCCTATATTTCAGATTTTTAACCCACTCATGATTCATCCATTGCCTTCTCTCCTATATTTTAGGTTGAAAAATAATTTATTTATTCACCATTCATCCAATTAATATAGGTAAAATACATTATGATATCATTTATGTTTTGCAATAATAGGATTCTATTTTATGTTTTTTTTTTAATTATATATGTCATCTAAGTTTTGTGTTTTGCTTAAATCCTTTAACTTTTTATTTTTTTATTTAGTCTTTTTTAAGTTACATTGTTTTTACATGTTAGTCATTTGTTTTATTTTAAACAATCACATATATAATTAAAAGTATCTTATCATTAAAAACTCTATCAAATGTTACAACAAAAAGTCCATCATACTAATCATTTAGAAAAAAATCATCAAATCTTATAAAATGGTTTATATTTCTCGATTTTTCTACATCCATTTAAACATATATATAGCCTCTAAAAACTTGATAATAAAGGTCTATCCACACGAACAATAACTTCACTCACTTGTATAGTAGTATAGATAGTCAACTCATTGTGTTGTTTGAATTAGATTTTAATAGTAATTCAAGAAATAGTCAAATTTAATGGACTATATGATTAATTTAATATAATTTAAAAGCTAATTGAGAAAGTAAAATAGAACTTAAATAACAAAATCAGAAAAATAAAAAGTTAATGAATGTAAGTAGAAATAGAGCTAAATTTAAATGACCTAAGTGTTAAAAAAATATAAATCATGACTAAATTGTTACTTTCGTGAAACATAAAGGACATCATAATGTATTTTGTAATTAATATAAGGATAAATAATGTATTCATTCATAAAAAAGTTTACTATTTAACTCAAACGGTTTTATCTAAATATCTGTCACTTTTAAATATCTCTAAACCTTTAAAATAAATATTATCTAAATCTATTATATTAAAGAAAAAGAAAAATAGAAAAGTAATTTTCACTAGTAGAAAATTGAGTTTTTAATACAGCAGAGTTAAGTCGTTTACGTGTCACTAGACTTAACAAATGAGGCGAATGTATATTTAAGTCGGTTACCCGAATAAACGAGTTAACAAAATGAGGCGTGGACAATTTTGTAAATATGTGAAACACGATTAACACGGTAAAAATAAAATTAAAAAAATTAATATATCACATCTTACTCCTTAGCTAAATCGGTTACTTGATAAACGACTTAATAATATGAAGCGGTGACAATTTTGTAAATATTTAAAACTTGTTTAATGCGGTTCTATTGATAACTGACTGAAGGCAGACTAAAAAAATATGACTAACCAATTTTGTAAATATTTAAAACTTGTTTAATGCGTTATATTGATAAGACAGACTAAAAAATATAAAAGATATATGAACTTAGCGTTTTATCTTCCCGCTCCCATAACATCTGCGCTCTAAACCTCCCCTTTCTATTCATAACCTCTTTACAACCGTTACCATTTTATCGTCAACACTTCATCAATTTATTAAGACAAGTTTGATTCTCAAGTTAAATTACATATTTTATATATTTCATTTTTTAGAATTTGTGTGTGGACATAATAGGGAGCAAATCAATAGTATTTTATATAGAAAACATATAGATAAGATGTAAACTTTACAAACTTAGTATTTTATGTATTAAAGACATTATACATGTATATTTTTAGGGTGAGTTTGTTTTAGAATGGAGGGATCATAACATATATGTCACATTTAACTCTGTACATATTGTCACGGCACACATACACGCTATTTTATTTAATCTAAATCAATTAAGTTTATCCTTTTATTTTTGGGCTGAAAAATACTCTTCAACAAAATAATTAAAAAAATATACAATAACAATAACATTTTATGTAAAAAGGCATATAAGTTGTATTATATTTTATAACATAATTTTAGTAATTATTTTTATTTTGTAGAACTTTATAAGGTTATTATAAGTTGCTAGGTTTGAGAGTTAAACCGAAGATAACATGGAGTTTTCCTATAGTAAGTTGTTTACAAATAAATAGCTTCATTTATAATATTATAATAATTTTATGCATTTAACATTTTTTTTGTGATTTCAAATTTAGAGTCAAAGACAAGCTTCAAATTATGAGTGTGACTATTATGTCATGTTACATATGTTGAACATTGTAACAACTGGTATTGTTGATTCATAGATGCAAGTACGTAAATTTTTTACAAGTTGTTATTGATTGTGTTTTTTTAATATTCGTATAATAAAAATTAGGATTCAATCGATATTGATTGAGTTTTTTTTCTCCAGATATTTGACAACTCGAGATCATTTCATCCTGATCAAATTAAAGAAGTTCAAGAACGTTGTGTGGATTTTATTTTGGAATTAATTGAAGAAAATGACGGTGCTTGAATATATATCTATTGAATATTGCTAAATGTGATTTTGTAATTTTGTTAATTGACATCTAAATCATTTTCTGTCTTGTCAAGAGTAGTCAGAAATGAAAGACATCTTCTTTGTACTCTATATTTTCTATAAAATTTTGTTACTGTATATTTTGGCTATTATATGGTTATATAAAATTATGGTTAAAAGTACAAAATTTTGATTTGAAATTTAATACAAAATATTGTATTTATATATGTATGGAGCAAGAGCATAAAAAAAATAAGAAAATTATTAAAAAAAAATTATTTTAACTCTACCTATTAAGTCCGTTGATCAAAAGAACCAACTTAAAAAGATGATTTGTTGAACTGAATTTATGATGTTTAAGTCGGTTAAGTTGAACCGACTTAAAAGGCCGAAGCTCTGTTAAGTCGGTTCATAAAACGACTTAAAAAACAACATGTTTATTAAGTCGTTTGCTGTTAACTCGAACACGAAACTGACTTAAAATATACAATTTAACCGACTTAAAAAGGTAAAATTTTACTATAGTGTCTTATAAGCATGATATATTTTGTTGTGACTTAATATGGTCAAATGTGTTCATTGCATCCACGACGTGTAGTATCGTCGCGTTGCAATCCTTATTTTTTGTGATTTACAATTACAATAGTATTGTGAACTATTAGATTTTTGTTGGGGGTATGTTGCAAATCTTGAATAAAAAGAAGATGAAATTAATGATAATAAATGTTGTACAAATAAATTTTAAAGCGTGTGTATCACACTAAACTTTAACAATAAGTTTTAGGTCCGATTCGCCATCACCAATCTATATATATTGAATGTAAACAGGTTAACCAACAAATTCTTTTCAGAATACTTTAGGATCCTTGAAGTGAATTGCACATTCACATCAATCTTATCGATCAATGCTAATTTAAATAATAAAGTTTCTTCATTTACTCTTGTGCACTAAAAAAAAATTATTCAAATATTTTTGACAGAATTTTCACTCATGTAACATGAATTTTGTGTTGTCCTTTCTGTCTCTAAAGTATCTCAATTAATAGAGAAACTCATACCAACTGGTCAAAGAAAACAACTCTTGAAAAAGATTGCAACTTAACAAATGCATTGGTTCAATGGTCAATAGATGCATTAAACTCATGTATTGCCACCACTTGACCAAATGATACATTAAATTATTTAATTTTGCTACATTAATATAGCTATTAGAAAATTTCAAATATATTTTGCAAACTCCTCTCACAACCCCTCGCCATTTTCAAAATATATCTAAATTCGTTATTCCAAAAATCTCATGATTTTTTATAAGAAAGTTTTAGTCTTTTCTACCTTATTTAAATTGGTGCCAAAGATTAATATATCATCTAAATATAAACAAATCATAACACCATTTATATATTCTGGATAGTGTTGACCAACTATTACTAAATCATGACACTTTTGTCATTTAATTTCTTTATATTGTACCACATACAATTAATAAACATCTCAATTATCACATACACAAACTTTTATGTCATTCTACATTTTACTACATTTTATAAGCATCTCAAATTGTAATTCTAATTCTCTTTTCAATATATCTTAGTCTAAATTAAATATATATTGCCACAAGCTAACAAAATATGATCATAATTTCTTGTAATCAAATATGGGTCCAAACATGTAAGTCATTTACTCCTTAACAAATAAGAATTCATTTCATTTCTATCAAAGAAACTTTTTCTTCATAGTTATATTATAACTAATACATGCATCATGAACTCTATTTGTCAATTCAAGTTTCATATTTAAATTTATTTTATGGTAAATCCAAATAAGTAAAATTTTCTATTAGTTTCTTCCATGAACATTTGTCAACTTACAATAATTCAAAGTAGATCCAAATTATTTTCATTATTAAGACAAGCATGAAACAATTATTTTCATATTATAGTGCACATATACTATGAGATCATCCATTCTAAATATAAATAAAACTTGCATAAACCAATTAAAACCCCACTTGATATTTATGAAAGGTACTTCCAGTACTTTTATAATAAACTAGTACACAAGCATGCATTATAATTCAAGCATATGAATGCTAATTAAATCACATACTTGTTAGTATCAAAATATGAATTTGTTGTAGCATTACAATTATGAATATTCCATAAAATCATAGAAACTTAAAACCATAAAATTTTATGATCTACGACCGTGGTAATTAACATCTATGTTAATTTTGTTTCCAAAATTAAAAGGTTCAAAATATTTTTTACAACATATTGCCATTTCATTTTTTGTGTTTCTTTTTATCAACAATTTCAAAATATAAGATTTGAAACCAAAATATCAGCCAAGAGTCAAACCCATACAATGCCACTAATAAAAATCAAGACAAACTGATTTTCAAAATCCAAACAAACAATATTGATGCATATACAAACCAAAATAAAATTATCATCAATTATATATGCTAGCAAGTCAACAACAAGACATGCAATCTAGACGAATATACTATCTTTAATTTAATATATGAATATCAAACATATCATATATTAATATAAATTGATTATGTACCTTTCATCGTAGTCATAAATATGTGATTGTTCATCTTCTTTAAAGAAGCGGTCATTGTTTAAAAATAAATTAAAACCAAAGTCGAACCTAAAGATTGTTGAATTTTTTATTGGGGGTATGCTGCAAATCTTGAACAAGAAGACGATGAAATTAATGATGACGACGGTGATACAAATAAATTTCAAAGCGTATGTATAGCACACTAAGCTTTAAGTTCGATTCGTCCCCACCAATCTATATATATATATTGGATTCAATCATGTTAACCGGTGAACACCCTTAAGGATAATTCTGAATCCTTAAAGTGAATTGCACATTCACATCAAATTTATTGATCAATGATAGTTTATAGATAAAAGAAGAAATGACTCAGAAATATTTTTGACAAAATTTTCACTCATGTAACATGAATTTTGTCTCGTCCTTTCCACTTCTAAAGTATATCTATTTATAGAAAAAGTCATACCAATTGGTGAAAAAAACAACTCTTTTAAAAATTGTAACATTTGATAACTTAACAAATGCATTAGTTCGATAGTTAATAGATGCATTAAATCTAAGCAAAGCAACAACTTGACCAAATGATATATTATGTTATTTAATTTTACTATATTAATATAACTATTCGAGAATTTTAAATATATTTTGGAAATTCACCTCACATGAACTGGTGTTGTTCTTTTTAAAAAAAATGTGAACTCGTGTTGTTGCAAACATTATCACAATATTGTAGTTGTATCATGTGATGTGACCCATAATTTAAAATCCTATTCACACTAAGAAAGTCATATCCTCCAAAATCATATGTGTATATTTTAATCTTTTGGGCTTCATCAAAATTTTCTTTGCAATTTTTAGTTTACTACTTTATTTCTTTTTCTTTGAAAAAATGCTTGGAATGTATAAGGTTGAAAATGTATTGTACATCGTATGTTATTATGCTTATACCTATAAATGTTCAGCTCCTTATATTGAAAGTTCTCTTAACAATGTGATAGTAACACAACGTGTTTATGTGAGTCCATTGTTGATTAAATGCATGTCTATGAAAAAGGTTATGTTTTAGAGAAAACATTCCAATTGAAATTATAATTTAGACTTAATTAGAAGGAAAAATTGTGTGAGTGTGATGTGTGGATAAGAAGCTCCACATAAGATGAAAATATGGCTATTAACCAACATATATGTGAATGAACAGACGTTACAAAGTTTAGTTTTACTTGATTAGTGTTAGATAACTATTGACTGTTGAAGCTCTTTGTTAGTTTATTAGTTTCATCTATTAGATTAGTCTCTTCAGTTAGATTTTTGTTAGTTTGTTATAGGGTTTGAACACAACCTTTAAAATCTAGGAGATGAAAGATAGTTACATGTCTCAGAAGAGTGTAATCTTTTTTTCTTGTGTCCAATCTTTCAGGCAACTTGTTCCTATCTATTTGGTCCATATACATAACATAGGTCTTTTAAAAGGCTAATGAAATAACTAGTAGTATAGTACCAATCTGGACCCAAATTTTATTTCGACTAGTTTTAGTTAGGACCATACACGACCTCCCTAGACAAAATATAATTGTTTTATTTTATTTATTTATTATTATTGTTATTATTATTATTATTATTATTATTATTATTACTATTATTATTATTATTACTATTATTATTATTATTATTAATCAAGAAATTTTGTTTTTTGGTTTTGGGGTTCTTTAACCACTCCACGTAGCATTAAGTGAAGCAATAAGTGTTTTGAGAACTAAAATTCTAAGGAAAGCATAAGTGAAGATAAAAATGTAGATAAGTTCAGAGTAAAAATAGGTTTTGATTGATCGAGGCGTGTTTAAAACGAAATTTATAAGTGATATTTATAAACTATAGTATTAGAGCCAAAGTCCTATCAGTATGAATGTGGTCAACTAAAAATTGTTCTTCGAATATTTGTTACTTGATTTAAACTTGTGTGGTTGGGAATGAGATCATGGTCTATCAATGCTTGTAGCATTCTCACATTTTGCAACTATTTCTAGTGTGTATATGTGCGCTTCTCTCTCTTGATAATGCTTCATAAAAATTTGTGTTTATCTTAACTTTTTCTCTGATATATATACTAACTTCAATTATTTTTATTGTACACTCGATTGTTTAAAACTCGACTTACTCTAAATTTAATTATATGCCGTTTTTAGACAGCAACTTAGAACATTTTTTTTTTATAAATAAATATAAACATTTTAAACTTATATACTGAAGATAATTATTGTATTCTATGTGGCTTATGTTAAGAAATAGACATAATTATATTTTTTGTCCCTCTATTTTAGTTGAATCGCGAAAGTAGTCTTTCCATTTTATTTCTCTCCAATTTTGATTCAAAATTTGATGAAATTTCATTTTTTTTACGTTTTTTAAGTCATATCATGCCTCAAGATCTCGTGCTACAACAATTGTACCTAAAATCTATGATCATATTTGGTGTAGCTTTAAAAAATGACATTTCATTAAATTTTGAACCAAAATTCTATTTGGGGACCAAAACTGGGGAGAAATAAAATGGGGAACTGCTTTCGTGATTCAGCTAAAATAGGGGGATCAAAATTGCAATTAAGCCTAAGAAATAATGTATGTATGAACCATTGAGTCTCAAATAGATTAAAACACTTGGACTTGCATCTTACTCCCAATCAAACACTTAAAATATATTTTTGGACTTGCTATCCAACGTTGACTTTAAATCTTGAGTTTTCATTAATTAATTTATGTATGTTATAACTATTTTGATACATATTTTTGGATAATTGCATTAGATGTTTAGGTCCAATTGTGTAACGCTTAACAAATCTTCTCACGATCAAAACTTGACTTCTTTTAAAGTGAGAGATATGTGATGTGGGGCTTCTATATATCTCATTTGATATAGACCTCTCAACCACTTTAGAATTTAAATTAGACTTAACTATAGATTATTCAATGTGCGGCTTATTATCACGGGCGTGATGCCTCTCACTTATTATCACATTTTCAAACCATATATCATTCAATATGCGACTTCTGATCAATCTCATCGCTCAACCAAATACAAGCTTAGATACTTCATGTCCTGTAACACATGAATTACTGAAATAGTGAAATCATAGCAAAACTTGTCTAGAACTAGCTAAAACCTCTTCCTCTTAAATAGGCTACCAGAAACAAAACTGGTAGGGAGGTTCTACCAGAAACATAATGGTAAACCACATACATGATTATATGTACCATAAGATGTTCTTTAGAATACTCTTCTGAAAAGAAAAAAAAACACAATATTTGAAAATAACTTGTTGACTTCATTCAAACATAAGTTACTTCAACACCCTAGTAGTATTCCATCTCTAGCAGAAAGCAATGATGCAGTAGTATGCATTTCTGTTGTTGAATTAAAGGGGTGATCATCTTCTCTTTGAAAGGCTCCAAGCCTAGAATCCTCTTCTCCATAATCCAAAAGTGGCTTTGACTCTCCATTCAAACTAGGTTGCATGTTTTCTTTAGAACTTGATTCAGATTTCTGAATCAGTTGTTGAGTATTTTTGCCAATGTCATCATGGTATATCATAGTTTTCTTACTATCCAATGACTTAAAATTTTCTACTGTGTCCACATCATTGTTTGAGTCTGAGTTACATCTACCAATTGTGGTTGGCAATGATTTCTCACGTAGAATGACTTGTGATGGAGTTGATCTTTGATTGAAACTTCCAAAACCTTGAATACCTCTTGATAACCTTCTACATAGGTTTCTCTCTTCCTTAAGAAGAGTTCCTTCTTCCAACAGTTTCATTACTCTTTCTGATTTCTTTCTCACAGTTAGGCCCCAATTGAACCTGCAAATTCTCATAATATTTCATTATCTTGTAGCACAAGTATCAAGAGGTAGAATAGACTAAAGAGTTATTTTGGTCTCAAAATTTGTGAAGCTTTATCACTATAATTCTTCAATGTATCGAAATTACAAATAGTCTCTTTTGTTAGTAATTCGATGACCAAATTAACTAATGAAAGACATATTCGAGAACAAAACTAATTATAGAAAAACACATCCAAACTAAATTGACTCACAAAAGACACATTTATGCATGCTTTTGTAGTTTTGATATATTTAAGATCCAAAATAACTTATTAACAGGAAGAATATCAATGATAAATGTTTAGTTAAAAATTGCAGCAACAAAAAAGAAAATACATACCCGTTATCATCAATATACTGGAAACTTTTCAGCTGGTTAATAACATCTTTGTCACTCTGAAATTCCTCTGCTACACTTTTAGGTCCATGAGTCAACAAATGCTCAAGCACAATCAAGGAATTGTAAGAGGACCTCCAATTCTTTTTTTCAAATTTAAACAATCTGTTTTAGAATTGTACAAATTTTTTATCCATCATGATTGATTTATCAATCTAAGCTTTAACATAAAAGATTTTTATGTTGAGACTGCATCAGTCACATTTGACTGTGATTCTCCACAATACTAGTTAAAAATAAAGGAGGGGTCCTAGATATACCTTTTATGTAGAATCTCTATAATCCTCCAATAATCATCTAACTCAAAAGCAGCCTTTGAAATTGATCTAAGGGTTAGGGTATTAGGGGCCCATGGATTTCCATTAGTTGCCTCTTCCATCATCCTACAAAGTACAAAGGAAAAAAGTATATATATTAGAAATTAGAAATCCTAATAAATCAAAATCTTAAGTTGATATCATAAATAAAAGTGGCAAGCTTACAGTTCTGCAGGGGTGACATCTGTGAGAGCTAATCTAGCAGTCTTGAGTTTCTCTTTGAGAAAGAAAGAAGCTTGTTTTTTGAATTCATGGAACGAAGGGGTGCCCATGTTTTTTGCTATTGTTATTTTTGTTCAAACAGTGTTGCTATTTCCTTTCTTTAGGACTGAAAAAAAGAGAAAGAAGAATACAAAATGGATTTAGGTTTGGTTGAGTTAGTAAAATAAGGTGAGGTCATAAGTTTCAACTAATCCTTGATCTCATCAAGATTTAAGACACTAGTTATCAAATGAAACGACCCTTTGGCACAATTGGTGAATAATGAAAACAAAATAGGAATGACATATGTGTAGCTTGGACTTTTGGTATGGAGAATTTAATTTAATTTAATTTAATTCATTATGATGTTTTGTTAAATGTCTTTTTAGTTTTTCTTATAATTTATTTTCCTAGTTTCCTAGTGTTTGAACTTGTAAAACACGTATGTGAAGGCGTCACTAGGGACAGGGGGTGGTTCGGTTTTGAATTTGATAATTACTGCTCTAATATCAAAGTCATATGTATGATGTGAGCTAAAGCTTATGCATGGACCACCAATACCATATTCATGCTTAAGCCCATGATCAAAGAACCCGTACGTTCCATATTCATGCTTAAGCCCATGATCAAATAACCCATACGTTTGTAATATGTACTTTTTAATTAAATGCATAACTTAAGTATCCTTTTGTTAGAGGCAATGCTTTAGCCATTATCACAAATAGAACATCAAAATAAGAGTTAGTTAGTACTAATAGAGATTCGTTAGATTTTCTTATTATTATGAGGTATGTTAGTTTGTTATTAATTTTGTATATTTTTTCTTTTTAAGAGATCCATCTCCTCTAAAATTATAGGGAGTGTTTATTCTTGATCAATCAATAGATGACAAATAATCAATCTTGTGTTTGTGTGATTCTTAGTTCAATATGGTGTCAGATTAACTCTAAGAGTATCTTCTCCTTTTTTTTGTTTGTTATTCTTCTCGAGCATTATCTTCTCATTTCTTATGTTTTTTGTACATGTCAAGTATGGAAGAACCTTATTATGATTTTGCAATCAATCCTTTTAATTCTTACTACTTGCATCCTAATGAAAACCCCTCATGGATTCCTGTTACTCATTCATTGGATATCAATAATTTTTCTTCTTAATCATGTGCGATGAAGGTTGCCTTAATCTCAAAGAACAAATTGAAATTTATCGATGGAATTTTTTCCAAACCTACCTCCAACCATTTTTTTCATGATAAATGAATCCGATGCAACAACATGGTGTTATCTTGGCTTCAATTATCAATTTCCGATATTTTTTTCCATTAACTATCTTACAAGGACCTTTTATTTTATTTTTCTAAGGTTTCTGTAGGGTGAAGGTGTCTCTTATATCATATACATTGGACTATGCTATGAGTTGCACGGTAAATTAAATAAGAAAGTTCAATGTGACTTTTTTTCTATATAATAAATTGGTCTTTTAGGTTGGACTCTTTTCAATGACTATTTTTAAAAAGAAAATAATATTTTTTTAGTTTTCATAGACTTAAGTCATGACAAATTAATATTTAAAAATCATTTAAATTTTAACAACGATTGGTATTGCTCGTGGATAGAAAGCTCGTGAAATTACTTATTCTTACAATTGTGAAGTGACTCAATCATTATCAGTTAAAAAATATATATCTCTATCTCGAAACTCAACTTCTATCTTTTTTTTTTTGTTTTCTTCTTATTTTCTATTTAATCAATATTGATCAAATTACTGGCTTATAAGTGGAAGGCGTTAAACTTCTAATTAAAGATAGAGAAGTTGTTTGAAAACAAAATGGTGAAGTTGATTGTTGTTGAAATTTTAAATTATTTTATAAGTATGAGTTCACTATAACTTCTCAACTATCAATTGCATTGTGTTTTTACTAAAAGTGTACATATCTTGATAGACATTTTCTCTACTAGTATAGCCATTGACATGACATCTACTAAATCAACCATTTATTTATTTTATTTATAAAAGACAATTGATTTTAAAAAAATTGAAAAATAAAAAATAAAATTATAATTTAATTGATAAAAATTAATGGATCTAATCTATAATATAAACACAAATATTAATTGTTGTTAACTAAATTATAATTTAATTATCTTTTATAAAAATATATTAATTGATTGATGAATGAAGCCAAACCACTATGTCCGAAAATCATACTGCACGCCTTCATCTTGAGTATTTTGGACGAAGAATTCCAAGTGTGAAAGTTACAATCAATCAAATTAACTTTATGTACCAAAATAATAATAATCAAACTTACTTTGATGACCATCTCATCAAACCATTGGAAATTTCGCCGAAGTTCAACAATGATCATCCATCGTATGAGACGTCCCTTTTAACTTTATAAACCAAATGACCATTTTGCCTTTTCTTATTAAATGGAGAAATTTCTTCTAAAACCACAAATATACAATGCCACAAGATAATATGCGCTAAAATTAGTGGAGCTAATGGGATACTATGCATCATGTATTATTGGATAAACATTATTTACCTTTTGAGTTTTCTACTTTTAGTGATTTTGTATTTATCTCTTTTTTTATTAATCATTTTTTTTCATCTAAATAATTTTTAATACTTAATTTTAATCACTAATTTTACTCTAAAATACACTAAAGTCATTCATCACCATAGGTAGATAATCCATTTTCTGTATTAACTGGCAATGGTTCATTCTATATCAGGTGTTTAACCATAACATTAAACTAGATTGTGACCCACGTGTTGTACAAGTGTTGATATATTTTTATAGGTGTATATGTAATTTTTTTCTTATTAATATATAATTATTTTTTACTATAAAAATAGATAAAATAAAAATATAAAGGTCTAGTATAACTAACTATATAATTAATTGTCAACTTCAAAATTTATGAGAATATTAAAATTTTAAATATTCTAACATAAAATAAAGATGATTATTTTTCATGAACATCATTTATTTATTTGTCTACATGTTAAATTTTGGTATGTTCGCATCATTATTGTTCCTCAACTATTTTAGTAAAAAACTTAACCATAATAGTTTTGGTTGAATAACCTTTGAACATTTGTAATT
>JBBPBR010000003.1:62294368-62327106 GCA_037974775.1 Cicer pinnatifidum
ATATAACCACTAATTTGTTTTAGCTATTAATAGTGATATTGAATATATCATTATAAATTTGTGAAGAAAGATTAAAAGGAAAACAATAGATTTAAGGATACCCGAATTTTCAAATTAAATTTAATATTGATATATATTTATTTGTGAAACTTGAAACGTTATGTTTAAAGTAAATTTCAATTTCATTTATTTATCAAATAAATTTATAAAAAATTATTTATTAACTATTATAAAAATCAAAATTGCAATCTTTTGTATATTTTATTATGGTCGAGTGAGAAGCTAGATGAATTTAGACCATCTAATATTGAATCAATTAAATATGAAAGCGATTATATTTCAAGGTGTATCAAATTTGTAAATGAAAATAGATTTTTTATTTATTTGAGTACATGAGCTACAACTTTTTTAAATGACAGAAACTATAAATTAATATAAAGAATACCAAAGGTGTGATGAAAATCTAATCGAATGAAATAGAAATGCCAATACAGAGTTATTTCTTACATGTAAATCCAATTTTTCAAACTCAAAAGTTTATGTCTTTAAAATGTGTCGAGATGCGTCGGTATCAATTTTTGTTTGTCTTTGATAGCCGATAAAATGTTATAAAATACAAAATTATGTGGATAATTTATAGTTAATTCCATAAGCGTAGAGAAATTTACTGATTGAGTCACATTTTTGAAGAGATGAGCAGATATGGCTTCACAAGATCAGACTCGTATTTGCAAATAATAACTGAAACATTTAGGATGAGATAACTAATAGGACATATTTTATTACCAACAAACCAACAAATATGTATGGATATGTAAAGTTAGAAATGGAGGAAAAGTGAAAGTTGATTGTAGTAAGAAGATGGTAGGTTTATTTTCATGAGGAGCTATTGTGTGTGAGTTTTCAACATATGTATATGATGTGTGAGATACAAAAGCTAAATTAAGAAATTGAAGATGTAAAATGAATTGTAGAAACTTATGAATGGTGATATAAACATGTGGAGCAAATGCTATGATGTGGCAAGTAAAGATGTAAGTTGTGATTCAATTGACTTGACAATTTATTTTAATATTATATATATATGTGTGTATGTGTGTGTGTGAGGTTGATGAATTCAGGCATAAATCCAAAGTAATATACTGGATGAACGTTTCGGGGTGAATATTTATAACCTCGGTTGGTCCAGGAAAAACCTATAAAATATCATATGGAAGTATAGAAAAAAATGATTAGTCGTGTTGATTTTAATAATATAATAAGTTTTATCAATTTAAATATTTTTATTAATTGTAATTATTAAAAATAAAAAAATAAATTGTATTAATTATATAAATGATAAATAATTTAAAATATAAAACAAATAATAAATAAGATACTTAAAATAAAATGAATCGAATAATAAAAATAGTCGAAAAGAGAAAAAAAATATTAATTGAATCAATTAATATCATGACAACATGTCAAGTGAGAGTGAACCACGTAGCTTAGAAAAAATATAACTCCCTCACTTCAACAGTTGGTTTAAGGACAATTTTTTAATCTTGAACCACACTTCAAGTCATTGTTTTCTCTTCTTTTATTTAAACAAATGATTCGTTGTCGTCGTCTAAACGTGGCGTTTATTTTTCTATATTGATGTGGTATATTTTTATAACCAAAAGTAATTATCTTCATCATTAACATCTTCTTCACTCATAAAAATCCAATCCGACTTGTAGTTAATAAGTACAAATCAAAAATTATGTATAGTCAATTTCAGTTTGAAAGAAAAAAATGATTTGTATTAGAATAGATATTAAGAAAGTGGAATTTCAATATCTAAAGATATTGACTTATTTATTTTCACAGTATATGATAAACTTTTTATGGTTGGCTTATAAGTCATGATTTTATTCCCTTTGCTTTCTTCTTTTTGTATTAATGTCTTGGTTTTTTATTAGATGGATTGCGTCCTTCCTCCATAATGTGATGGATTGTGATTTCTGATGGGTTAGTAGATCAGAAGAGCACCAAGAGGAAAACATAGCTGGATATGCATCTCACTTTGAATCTAATCTACACTACAAATTAAAACATTAATATCCTATATATATAAAAAATAAATATCAATTTTAGTGTGGTTTTTTCTTTCTAATTATACCTTTCAATTAAACTAATTTTATTTATAATTCTATCTTTTTAGTTTAGTTAAATAATTGAGCTGTTTTTAAAGATTTATACATTTAGGTAAAATGATATTAAGTTTTGTGTAACATATTTTTCTTCAATTCTTAATAACTAGTAGCCCAATGAGCAAACAATATGTTTAAAACTTGTCAAGATGCTGTAATTGTTGGAATTCAATTATGAGTGGTTAGTCGCCACATTGACCAGGAATAGAAGCTATATTGGATATATGTTGTGCCCCCGGACTCCCCAACAAGTGGTATCAGAGTCTGATTTGGCCTATTGGGGGGAGCAAAAAGGGGACTTGGATCAAGTGGATCAAGTCTAGTGGTTGACCAAAAAGGACTCGGATCAAGTAGATCAAATCTAGTGGTCAATAAAAGACTTGGATCAAGTGGATCAAGTATAGTAGTGGGAACTCATAATTAAGGGGGAGATTGTTTGAATTCAATTATGAGTGGTTAGTCCCACATTGACCAGGACTCCTCAAAAGTAATAAGTTGCATGTGTAGGTGGATAAGAGTTGTTGTGTGTTGAGGGTCTAATTGGTAGGATATATTTGGAAAGTTATACCCATGTAACTCCAATTTTATTTATACCCAACAATATTTTAAAAATATCAATTTTATTTTTAATTTCTTTTACTATTTTATTATTTACTAAAGAATCAAAATTTTCCGATACAGAAGGTTATTCGAAAAATTTTAAAAGAATTTCTGATACAGAAGGCAAAATAAATATTTATCGAATTATTTTTTAAAAATTTTCGAGTATATAAAATTAAAAAGTTAAAAAATTTGTATATCAGTAAACTGTCAACTCATGTACTGAAAAATAGTAAAAAAGTTTTTTAGTACCCTCTTTTAAAATAAAATGAGTTAAAATAAATAAATAACAAAGTAATAAAAAATTAAAAGGATAGAAACTAAAAAAAATTCTCAAGTTTTCCAGTAATTATCAAAAAATTTAAAAAAAATATTTTGATACTCAACTGTTTTCCGAAAATGTTAAAAAAAAAAAATTTCAGTAGTTCCTGAAAACTTCAAATAAATTTTTTAGTACAAAAATTTTAAAAATAAGTTTTCTTGAATATATATTTTATATTAAAAAAATTTAAAAAAGTATTAAAAAATAAAAGTAAAATTTGATATTCACTCTTTTATGAAAAAAGTAAAATGATAAGAGAGTAAAAAATAGCAAATTTATAATATTTATATAAGATCATAATTGCCAATTCATTGCTTTTGCGTTAAATTTGAGGGTACATGATAAAATTTTGATCTATTTGTCGACGGTGATGTATTTGTTCAAATGGTAGGATCTACTTGAAAAAATCACCGCGTGTGTTTCTAATAGGGAAGGCAATAAAATTCGTACTCATGGGTATTCACTTAAACCCGTTTGATTTAGGTGGAGAAAATCCACTTTAATTGGGTGCAGATTTTTCCCGATATTAAAATTCGGGAGCGGGGACGGATTTGGTGGTGGTGATATTCACCCCGCACCCGAACTCGTCCCGCAAGTATTATTATTGTAATTTTTAAATTTTATACATATATACATACTTAATATTTTTAAAATATTAAAAATTATAATTTTATTTCTATACAAATATTTTTTTATTTTATTATTATTTAATAATAATTATTTTATTATAATAAATATAATTTTTAAATCTATAATTTTATATATATGAGTGGGTGCGGGCAGGGATGGGTGCCTAAATTTTACACTCGCAATAAAACGGGGGCGGATACGGGTGTGGGTGTGGAGGAGGCGAAATCCGCCCCCGCCTCGTCCCGTTGCCATGCCTATTTTCTAAACACCGAAAAACTAACCAAAACTGAAGTAATTTTTTTCCCTACTCTAAAGACTGACTAAAAAGACTAATATATCCCTCTCAACATAAGAGAATGACTAAAAATCTTAACTTACTAAACAAAATAAAAGTTGACTAAAACAAATCTTTGACCAAACTAAATCTTTTGTTGACCACTTTTAACTACACTAAACTTGAGAAATTAATCTCCATAATTACATAATTACATGCAAGTTATTCCATTTTACTTGATTGAAAAATGATATTTATTTATTCAATTTAATAAAATATATTTATGAAGGATAATACAAATGTGAGAGTTGTATTCGCGATCTTAACTCTGTATCAACTGAACCAATTATTATTTATGTCGCGGCCTAAAATTTCGAGTTTTTTCTCGAATTCAATGGAGTCGCCACCAAAATTTATTTTAAAATAGGGAAAATATTGGGAAACCCTTAAAAATGTAAAAAAATAAAAAATGGTCTTTTGAAACCAAATTTTTGAGTTCGGGAGTCGATTATGCGCAGGGAAGGTATTAGCACCCTACGACATCCGCTAAAAAACGGTTACCTATAATTAATTGTGCAAAATTGTGTTAACTTAACTATATTTGTTTCTCTTTATTATTAAATATGGATATAAAATTATTTTTATAAATACAATTTTCTCGAAATAAAAGCGTGTTAAAAAAGAGTAAAAAAAAAATAGGTTTTTATTATTGTGCTTGACAAGAGTGTGATCTTGCTCCTACGTATCTCCCGGTGCGATGGAGAAATCAAAGCTACGTAGTTCTTGGTAGAAAATGTTGATGTGTTGATTGCTTTTAAATAAATTGTATTTTTGTTAAAAAAAAAAATTAATTTTGACAAACATAAAAAATAAACTTGCTTGATTTGAATAATTATCTTAAAATATGAGTTTAAGACGATCGAGTTGTACAACTCGTGTCACAAAACTCAAAGAGTAAAAAACAAGATGTCACATCTAATTTAATACTCTTAAAAAAAATTATTATTTATTTTTAAATTGAGTTTTAAAACCGATAAATAGTTTAATTTGTGTCTTAACAACTCCAAGATAAAAAAAACATATAGTTAATTAAATTTTAAAAAAAAGTCGATTTTAGATTTATTTATTTATAAAAATAAATTTTAGAGTTATCAAAATATATAACTTGTATTACGTAACTCTGGGATTGAAAGATTTTAATTAACTTTAAATAATATTTATGATTAATTTGTTTATGATTTTTTTAGTTTATTAATTTATTTGTGATTATGAGATTTAGAACCATCAAATTGTCACAATTTGTATTCTAATAACTCAAAGATTAAAAAGATGTCACATCTAATTAACCTTACCATATTTGATTATAGTTTTATTTTTGCCTTTTTTGTTTAAAATAATAATAATAATAATAATAATAATTGATTTTAACAATTAAATAAATTTAAATAAATCTACGAAATAAAATTCAATAATAAACACATATAAAATAAACGGTAAAAAAAAATATGGACTTGTATTGTTATTTATTAAATAAATAATAAAAAAAACACTTTAATAATAAAAAACTATATACAAATTATGAGTTCTTTTAAATACTTTTTAGTGAAAGACATGATAAAAACATAACTCATGGCTAAAGCATTTCAATTAGATATGGTAGAAAAAACAATATATTTGAACCTTTCCAAACACAATCCAAATAAAACAAATTTGAACTTTCCAAACACAATCCAAATCATCTCATACAAAAACAGTATACAAAATATCTCAGCCAAAATATCATTCATATACAAACAAGATTTCATCTTTCAATTAAATAATATCTAGATTCAAAATATAAAGTTTGAAAAGTAAGGGAAATACATACCTATTCAAAGATGGAAGACAAACGGTGGTGCAATATTGAAGACAGAGGCGGTAGTGGTGCACGGCTGTGTGAATTTGGAATGGCGGTGAAACACTCTATTTCTCTCTATTTCTCTCTATTTTCTCTAGTTTTCTTAATACTCAAAATTGCACTCCTCTCTCTTTGATTTTTTGATCCCAATTTATAGCCTAAATGAGTGAATATTTATGTTCATTAGACAAAATCGAGCTCTAGATTTTGTATTGTTTCGCACTAATTTTAGCTGGATTTTACATTGTTTTTGTAACAATTTTTAAGCAAAGTATAATTAAGGAAATAATTTTTCTCTACCTTTTCTTTCTATTGGTTTATAGGATGTTTATGGAAGGATGTTATAAAATGAAGAAAATAAAAGAATGTACATTGAGAAGTGAAACAAATGCAAAGAAAATAAAAATGTGTATTGATTTTGGCAAGGAAGTTGTGCTAGTGTTTGAGTGTTTGGGAGTGGTTGGATTGAGTGTTTGGGAGTGGATTGATTGAGTGTTTGGGAGTGGATTGAGTGTTTGAAAAGCCTTGTTGACAAAAAAGCAAAGCAAGAGAAGTCTTGTTTTATTTTTATATTTATTTTATTTTTAATACATACTCAAATTTGAAATGTAAAATGATGATGTTTATTTTTTTTAAAAAAATGATTGTAAAATATTTATTAAACATATTATTATATGTTATTCTTATTATTATTCAAAAATAATTTTTAATTATTCGGACAAAATTGAGGTATTACAGCTGCCCCTATTTAATTATATTTTACATGGTAAAAAGATAATTAAATATAAGGACCTAAATTTTGTTCAAAGTGTGAATGTAAATTAATTTCAAATGTAAGAGAAATAGTAAAATAATTAGACATAAAAAAAAAAGTTGAGGATTTGCAAAATGAGAAAAAAAATGTAAAATAATGTTGGTGATTGGCAAAAATAAATAAATAAAAAATGATTAATACCAATGGTGTAGGGACGTAAATAAAAAATATGATCGTCTTCGGATTGATTACCGATGCGTAGATCGACGTAGATAAAATGATTTCGGATTGCTTACCGAAATATATAAAATGACATAGATAAAATGATCTCGGATTGCTTACCGAAATAGATAAAATGATCTCGGATTGCTTACCGAAATAGATAAAATGACATAGATAAAATGATCTCGGATTGCTTACCGAAATAGATAAAATGACATAGATAAAATAATCTCGGATTGCTTACCGAAATAGATAAAATGATCTCGGATTGCTTACCGAAATAGATAAAATGATCAGATAAAATGGTCTCGGATTGCTTACCGAAATAGATAAAATGACATAGATAAAATGATATCGGATTGCTTACCGAAATAGATAAAATGACACAGATAAAATGATCTCGGATTGCTTACCGAAATAGATAAAATGATCTCGGATTGCTTACCGAAATAGATAAAATGACATAGATAAAATGATCTCGGATTGCTTACCGATGCGTAGATAAAATGATCGTATTCGGATTGGCTACCGATGCGTGATTGATATAAAATAAAATGATGACTAAACCAAACATAGTTTAAAATTTAGAATGTAACTAAAATGAAATGAATTTGTTTTATTTTTATTTTTTTTTATTTTTTTTTTTAAAAAAAAGCATGTATGTGGTAATTGCAATGCAAATGTAAAATGAGTAATCTGACACAAAAGTTGTTGAATATAAATAAAATATATACATAAGATATGCATGATTAATTCATTATGCATGATATAAGGAGTTGTTGAGTATAAGTAAAATATGAGTGAAGATGCATAAATTATGTGTGAGTATTTGAAAAAATGCAAGATGCATGCAATTAAGATAAATTCTTGTTTATTTATTTATTTTATTATTTTTTAGTTTCCCCGATCCTTATGTGACTTTATACACTTATAAGATTCAATGGATCAACGATGATAACAATCGCTCTTTACATGATGACTCTAGTATACCTTGTATAATCACTTTTTCTTGAGGTCAATCAAATGTGCATTATTTAAAATGCTTACCCATATATCACGAGCTCCCATGTATATATTTTCAAGCGTCAAAATATTTAAGATTTTTTATTTTATATTTTCACATATTTCCAATTCCAATATTTATTATCATAAAATAACATTTTAAAATACTGGAATAAATCAACAATGAAAATGAATTAATTTAGAAACAGTGTAAGGTACAACATCGAATGACAACATTGGAAAGTGTACATTCGTTTCATTGAAAACAAAACTAATGAGACAGGGATTACAATGTGGTGAATGTGTTTAGCTTTAGTTGGAGAGATAACAAACGCTAGTCATTCTTGTAATTTAGAACTTCTAAGAATAATAACTGCCCCAACTTGAAATGTTTGATCTTTTTGTTATCCCTAACTTTTGCATGGACTGCTCTTCCAAGTTTTCAATCCATCGGGATGCTCTAATTTTTGCCTAGGTCGCCTTTTCAGGTTTTCAACTTAGCGAGCCCAATTTTTTTTTATTTTTTTTTTTTTATGCATAATACTTCTTGACTGCATCTGAATTTACTGGAAGTGGAAGCTTATCTCCATCCATTTCTGCGAGTATCAGAGCTCCCCCAGAGAAAGCTTTTTTCACAACATATGGTCCTTCGTAGTTCGGAGTCCACTTTCCTCGAGAATCTTTTTTTATGGGCAATATTTTCTTTAACACTAAGTCTCCTTCTCGAAACTCTCGGGGACGAACTTTTTTCTCATATGCTTTTTTGAGTCTTTTCTGATATAGCTGACCATGGCACAAAGCTATCATTCTTTTTTCTTCTATGAGATTCAATTGATCATATCGTGATTGAACCCACTCTGCCTCCTCTAGTTTTGTTTCCATCAAGACTCTGATAGAGGGAATTTCAACTTCGATGGGAAGTACCGCTTCCATTCCATACACCAACGAGAAAGGAGTTGCCCCTGTTGAGGTACGGATAGAGGTTCTGTAGCCATGTAATGCAAAGGGAAGCATTTCATGCCAATCCTTATATGTCTCTACCATCTTTTGTATGATCTTCTTGATATTTTTGTTTGCTGCTTCTACAGCCCCATTCATTTTTGGACGATATGGAGAAGAATTATGGTGCTGAATTTTGAAATTATCACATAACTCTTTCATCATCTTGTTGTTCAAATTAGTCGCGTTGTCAGTGATTATCTTATTTGGCAAGCCATATCGACAAATCAATTCTTTTTTGATGAATTTGACAACCACACTTCTCGTCACATTGGCATAAGAAGCAGCTTCAACCCATTTTGTGAAATAATCAATAGCTACTAGGATAAACCGATGTCCATTCGAAGCCTTAGGCTCAATGAGTCCAATAACATCCATTCCCCACATTGAAAATGGCCATGGTGATGTTAAAACATTCAAAGAGGTGGGTGGTACATGTACTTTATCAGCATAGATTTGACATTTATGACATTTCTTTACGTGACTAAAGCAATCAGACTCCATGGTCAACCAATAGTAGCCAGCCCTTAAGATTTTTCTTGCCATTGCGTGCCCATTTGCATGAGTTCCGAAAGAACCTTCGTGAACCTCTTGGATGATTTTCTCTGCTTCTGCTTTATCCACACATCTAAGGAGAACCATATCATGATTTCTCTTATAAAGCACATCTCCATTTAAGAAGAAATTCATTGACAATCTCCTTAAAACTCTTTTGTCGTTCTCTGAAATACCCAATGGATATTCTTTATTCTTAACATATGATTTGATGTCATAAAACCACGGCTTGCCATCAAACTCTTCTTCTATTGATAGGCAATATGCAGGTTTATCTCTTTGTTGAATTTTTATGATCGGCACGTCTTGATTAGTGATTATTTTGAACATTGACGACAAAGTGGCCAAGGCGTCAGCTAACTGGTTTTCTTCTCGAGGGATATGGTGAAAAGTAATCTTCTCAAAGTGTTCTGTCAATTCTTTGATATGGGTGTGATACGGAATCAATTTGGAATCTCGCGTTTCCCATTCTCCTTTCGTCTGATGGATAACCAACAATGAGTCTCCATATACCTCAAGAAATTTTACATTTGATTCGATAGCTGCTTTAATGCCCATAACACATGCCTCATATTCTGCAATATTGTTTGTACAATCAAAACACAACCTAGCCGTAAATGGAGTGAACTGGTTCTCAGGGGAAATCAAAATGGCTCCAATTCCATGCCCCAGCGCATTAGAGGCACCGTCAAACACCAACGTCCATTTTTCTTTATCATATGATTCGGTCTCTTTAAATAAAGCCATTATGCTTTCATCGGGGAACTCACTTTGCATTGATTGATAATCTTCTATCGGTTGTTGGGCCAAATACTCTGCTAGTGCGCTTCCATATGTCAAATCGTACTCTGATAACAACATCTGCCAACGAGCAATCCTTCCAGTAAGAGCAGGTTTCTCAAAGATATACTTAATTGGGTCCATTTTAGACACCAACCAAGTTGTATGACATAACATGTATTGCCTCAATCGACGAGCAGCCCATGCCAATGCGCAACATGTTCGTTCAAGTAGTGAATATTTTGTTTCACAACTGGTGAACTTTTTGCTCAAATAATAAATAGCACGTTCTTTCCTACCAGATTCGTCATGTTGTCCCAGTACACATCCCATTGATTCATCAAGTACTGTTAAGTACATAATAAGGGGTTTCCCCGAAACAGGAGGTACTAAGACAGGAGGTTTTGATAAGTACTGCTTAATCTTTTCGAAAGCCTTTTGACAATTCTCATTCCATTCAACTTTTTGGTCTTTGCGCAACAATTTGAAAATCGGCTCGCATGTAGCGGTGAGATGCGATATAAACCTCGCAATGTAATTCAATCTACCCAGAAAGCCGCGAACTTCCTTTTCCGTGCGTGGAGCTGGCATTTCTTGTATTGCTCTTACTTTATCTGGGTCCACTTCTATCCCTTTTTGACTAACGATAAAACCAAGTAATTTGCCTGATCTTACACCAAAAGTGCATTTAGCAGGGTTTAAACGAAGCCTGAACTTCCTTAGTCGCTCAAACAACTTTTGAAGGTTAATAACATGATCTTCTTCGGTCCGAGATTTTGCAGTCATATCATCCACATAAACCTCTATTTCCTTATGCATCATGTCATGAAACAAAGTTACCATTGCTCTTTGATAGGTTGCCCCAACATTCTTCAATCCAAATGGCATCACTTTATAGCAGAAAGTTCCCCATTGTGTGATGAATGTAGTTTTCTCCATATCTTCGGGAGCCATCTTGATTTGATTATATCCTGAGAAACCATCCATGAAGGAGAAAAGAGAGTATTGAGCAGTGCTATCCACCAGGACATCAATATGAGGCAGAGGAAAATCATCTTTAGGACTAGCTTTATTTAAATCCCGATAGTCAACACACATTCGGACCTTTCCATCCTTTTTTGGAACTGGTACAATATTAGCTACCCATTGAGGATATTTTGCTACTGCTAAGAAACCAGCATCAAATTGCTTTTTGACCTCTTCTCTAATTTTAAGTGACATATCAGGTCTCATCCTCCTCAATTTTTGTTTAATTGGAGCATATTCAGGCTTGAGTGGTAGCTTGTGTTCAACTATGTTAGTATCTAGCCCAGGCATATCCTGATATGACCATGCAAAGACATCCACATAATCAAATAAAAGTTTAACCAACTTTTCTCGTTCGCTTTCTTTCATAGACATACCAATTTTAACTTCTTTCTTATCATGTTCTTCCCCTAAGTTGATCACCTCAACAGGTTCTTGATAGGGTTGGATTATCTTAGCTTCCTGTTCAATTAACCTTTCTAGTTCTGGGGAAGACTCACAGTCATCTTCACAATCTTCATCAGCGTGATTAATTAGACGTTCAAAATTACAAGAAAGGGTTCTAGCGCTGCCATTTTCAACATATTTGTTTTCAACTCTGCATTGTTTAAATTAAGGGGGAAAAGAAAAGGAAAAAAAATATGAATAAGGATTGCCAAAAAAGAAAAGAGAAAGACAAAACCAGTTGGAGAATTCAAAAATGCATTTATTTATAATAAGTACGGAATTGAAATACATATGCCCTAGTTAATTATCCTTATAGCCTTGGGCATAGCAAAAGGAGTTAAAAAAATACATAATTACTTTGAACATGAATTAACAAACACGGGAAACTCGAGGATCTTCCAATTGTTGAGACTGGTGTTTGGAGAACAAGGGTACACTAGTTTGAGGGTGTCATCATCAACATGATCCTCTTCTGTAACAGCCACTTGATGAGCATATATTATTCCGGCGCTTTGAAAAGTTTGGCGAATGTCACAAATAGGAATCTTCTGTGAATTCGGTGTCCAGTTTTCTCTTTTTCCCTTTGCAGCCTTTTCTTTATCAGCTTGAGTAGGTACATATCCCAACCCGTACCTATTGTTCTTCTATTTCCTCCTTTGTAACAAAGTCAGGTTCAGACATTTCCTGATCATTTGAGGGTGTACTGTGGAAAGGCAACTTGATTTCTTGAACTCTCTTCTTTATCCATTGTTGATAAGGTTTTTTGTGCTGCAACTTCTACATCCGAGTATTTTTCCTTTTCTGATGATCAATTCCCAAGCTCGACTTATCCTTCTCAACATTGGTGGGTCTACTATACCCGTATTGTGCAAAACAAAAGCTTCCAATGACTTGTCATCTGGTTTATCCAACATAGGGTAGCCAAGTTGTCTCAGAGCTACCATTGGATTGTAATTAATACATCCTTTCGTTCCCATGAGAGGTAAATTTGGAAAATCTCCGCATCGGCATATTACCTCTTCCACCCCTTGTTCTCTATAGTACCATGAAATTGTATCCCCAGTAAGGTTAGCTATACTTTGAGCCCATTCACGATTACTCTTAACCCCAACATGATACCCTTTCTTGAACATGTGGGTCACAAACCAAGTATACAACACTGGAACACAACACAAAATTGTTCCCCCTTTCTTCTCATGTCGCATGTGCAGAGAATAGTATACATCAGCTAGAATCGCGGGAACAGGGTTTTGTTTATGTTTATTAAAAGCTAAGAAGACATTTATGGCAGCAAAATCTATAAAGTTATCAAGGTTTGGGAATAAAACAATACCATAGATAATGAGGGCCAAAACATCTATAAAAGTACTCCATTCTTCTTTATCGGCTAAATCTTAGCACTTTTGCTCTAGATATTTTCTTGAAAACCCATGAATAGCCCCTTTTTTCTCTTTTGTATTTGCCAACTCTCTTATGTTGATCTTCAACACTTCAGCAATTGTTTCCAACTTCGGTGGTTGCCCAGTATATCGATAAGGATTTCCTCTTTCTAGGGAGTAACCCAATATTCGTTCAAATTCCTCTAATGTTGGGGCCAACTGAAAATCTTGAAAGGTGAAACATCTTAAGAGAGGATCATAATACTGAGCTAATGCTGTGAGGGCACCTATTTGCACATTTACTGTCAAGAGATTTAGGATTTTCCCATATTTGTGAAAGAAACTATCACGTTGTATAGTTTTCATTTGACTGCTGATGTCTCTTAAACTTTTCAAATCAGGTTGCTTGAACTTTAAAAGTAAGGTTTTCCTTTTTTCTGATCCCATTGTCCACTTAAATAACACGTGATTAAGATTTGTATGATTCCCCAAAAATCCTGAAAATTTATGCAAAATGCTATTATGTTTTATTTTTTTTTTTTAGAAAAAGAGAAAGAAGAAAAAAAAAGTCATGAGGTATGAATGCAACTAATATATATATATATATATATATAAACTTTTGAATATATGAAATAATTTATTGGTTTTTTACTGATATTCTTACAATGAAAGGGTCTATTGGCTTATGTAGTGAAATTCTCACAAGGGAGGCTCTATGGTTCTAAACACGGTTCCTAGAGCCAATAATCCTATTTTGGAATATTGCCAACAACAATAGGTAAACTATTTGGAGTGACAATAACCTCAATAGGATCAAACTCTAGGTGAGATATTCATGCTAACCAAACAGGATGTACATCCAGAAGGCTACCACTACGCAATCTCGAATCTAAACTTAAGTTTTGTTCAAACCCGGGTATAAGGTTCCACTCATAAGTGTGTGTCTTAATAAAAGTGTAGGCGTTGAATAAATACAATTTAATAAATCCATAATACTAACAAAACATATACATATACAAAATAAATAGATAAATAAAATAAAATAAAATAAAAATGATTTACTAGCTTAAAAGAATATTATAATGGTAGCTAATACTTATTAAAAAAAATAATAAACACATAAAGAAATTAAAAAATAAAAAAACAAATATAGAAAAAGTTAAAAAAATATTATGCACAATTAATTTGTTAGGCTTGACTCTCTAAATATCCCCAGCGGAGTCGCCAGCTGTCGCGGCCTAAAATTTCGAGTTTTTTCTCGAATTCAATGGAGTCGCCACCAAAATTTATTTTAAAATAGGGAAAATATTGGGAAACCCTTAAAAATGTAAAAAAATAAAAAATGGTCTTTTGAAACCAAATTTTTGAGTTCGGGAGTCGATTATGCGCAGGGAAGGTATTAGCACCCTACGACATCCGCTAAAAAACGGTTACCTATAATTAATTGTGCAAAATTGTGTTAACTTAACTATATTTGTTTCTCTTTATTATTAAATATGGATATAAAATTATTTTTATAAATACAATTTTCTCGAAATAAAAGCGTGTTAAAAAAGAGTAAAAAAAAAATAGGTTTTTATTATTGTGCTTGACAAGAGTGTGATCTTGCTCCTACGTATCTCCCGGTGCGATGGAGAAATCAAAGCTACGTAGTTCTTGGTAGAAAATGTTGATGTGTTGATTGCTTTTAAATAAATTGTATTTTTGTTAAAAAAAAAAATTAATTTTGACAAACATAAAAAATAAACTTGCTTGATTTGAATAATTATCTTAAAATATGAGTTTAAGACGATCGAGTTGTACAACTCGTGTCACAAAACTCAAAGAGTAAAAAACAAGATGTCACATCTAATTTAATACTCTTAAAAAAATTATTATTTATTTTTAAATTGAGTTTTAAAACCGATAAATAGTTTAATTTGTGTCTTAACAACTCCAAGATAAAAAAAAACATATAGTTAATTAAATTTTAAAAAAAAGTCGATTTTAGATTTATTTATTTATAAAAATAAATTTTAGAGTTATCAAAATATATAACTTGTATTACGTAACTCTGGGATTGAAAGATTTTAATTAACTTTAAATAATATTTATGATTAATTTGTTTATGATTTTTTTAGTTTATTAATTTATTTGTGATTATGAGATTTAGAACCATCAAATTGTCACAATTTGTATTCTAATAACTCAAAGATTAAAAAGATGTCACATCTAATTAACCTTACCATATTTGATTATAGTTTTATTTTTGCCTTTTTTGTTTAAAATAATAATAATAATAATAATAATAATAATAATAATTGATTTTAACAATTAAATAAATTTAAATAAATCTACGAAATAAAATTCAATAATAAACACATATAAAATAAACGGTAAAAAAAAATATGGACTTGTATTGTTATTTATTAAATAAATAATAAAAAAAACACTTTAATAATAAAAAACTATATACAAATTATGAGTTCTTTTAAATACTTTTTAGTGAAAGACATGATAAAAACATAACTCATGGCTAAAGCATTTCAATTAGATATGGTAGAAAAAACAATATATTTGAACCTTTCCAAACACAATCCAAATAAAACAAATTTGAACTTTCCAAACACAATCCAAATCATCTCATACAAAAACAGTATACAAAATATCTCAGCCAAAATATCATTCATATACAAACAAGATTTCATCTTTCAATTAAATAATATCTAGATTCAAAATATAAAGTTTGAAAAGTAAGGGAAATACATACCTATTCAAAGATGGAAGACAAACGGTGGTGCAATATTGAAGACAGAGGCGGTAGTGGTGCACGGCTGTGTGAATTTGGAATGGCGGTGAAACACTCTATTTCTCTCTATTTCTCTCTATTTTCTCTAGTTTTCTTAATACTCAAAATTGCACTCCTCTCTCTTTGATTTTTTGATCCCAATTTATAGCCTAAATGAGTGAATATTTATGTTCATTAGACAAAATCGAGCTCTAGATTTTGTATTGTTTCGCACTAATTTTAGCTGGATTTTACATTGTTTTTGTAACAATTTTTAAGCAAAGTATAATTAAGGAAATAATTTTTCTCTACCTTTTCTTTCTATTGGTTTATAGGATGTTTATGGAAGGATGTTATAAAATGAAGAAAATAAAAGAATGTACATTGAGAAGTGAAACAAATGCAAAGAAAATAAAAATGTGTATTGATTTTGGCAAGGAAGTTGTGCTAGTGTTTGAGTGTTTGGGAGTGGTTGGATTGAGTGTTTGGGAGTGGATTGATTGAGTGTTTGGGAGTGGATTGAGTGTTTGAAAAGCCTTGTTGACAAAAAAGCAAAGCAAGAGAAGTCTTGTTTTATTTTTATATTTATTTTATTTTTAATACATACTCAAATTTGAAATGTAAAATGATGATGTTTATTTTTTTTAAAAAAATGATTGTAAAATATTTATTAAACATATTATTATATGTTATTCTTATTATTATTCAAAAATAATTTTTAATTATTCGGACAAAATTGAGGTATTACAATTTAGTGTATAATTTCTATTTCAATTAAATATAACAATTGTTTTTGTTTAACTATTTTCAAGTATCATGGACGCTTAAACAATTTTTCAAAAGAAAAAGAAAGTCTACGCTTGCACAATTTATTAAGTCAAAAATATAAAATATAATTGAAAAAAAGGAGAATATTTATTGTTACCATGACTAAAAGTAAGAAAGGAAAAAAAATATGTGTAATTTTTTAATTGATTTTAATCTTCGTGATATATTTGTGAAATAAGTCTATTGTACTACATAACATTGTAGTTGAAAAAATATATGAAAAAAGAAAAAGAATTTTATTAAAAATTTATACTCATATCTAATAAAAATTAAATAAATAGTATTTTTTTTTATAAAAAATGGTTACAGTTTATATACACATAAAAAGATCTTTGATTTATATTAAATGACGATATAAATATATAAGAAGGAAAAATTTAATGTTGGAACATAGAGTATATTAGTGTGTAAATGTAAAAATTGTTGAAGTATACGTTGCACATATATCATATATTGAGTAATTATCAACTCTATAAATACTAAAGTCTTGCGTTGGATAGAAAACATATATGGATTTGCTTCTATTACTATATAATGAGTTTTAAATTCCTGAGAAAGTACACCAAAATTGATGCATTTCCCAAGTTGCTTTTTCTCCCTTTACTATTATGTTCGATATACTTCTGAGCCACTTCTCCCCTTTCTTTATATCTTTTCGATATCTTAGAGCGATTTTGTACAGTAATTCCTTTGATATTTTAGGGCGGTTTTGTAACGCAGTCCCTTCAGTTTTTAGACCGGTTGTTATGTCTTAGTTATGTCGATTTTTAAATGGTTCTAATACTACTATCTTTTTAGAATTATTTTTATGTCGTAGTCTCGTCGAATTTTTAGAGGTCCTAATATCATTATGAGTGGTTTTTGTGTCGTAATCTTTTAGAACGTTTTTTGTGTCGTAGTCCTTTTGATTTATGAATGGTCATAGAGTACTATATTGCGAGTGACTTTAATCGTCATATTAATAGTGGTTTTAACCGGCATATTGAAGGTATAATTCTAGAACAATATTTTACGGTACAATGGAGCTCCGATACAGTTTGTTTGGGTTGTTTTATCCAGGGGACTTCGTGGTTGATAGTTTGCCTAGTATAATTTAGGCAGTGCAATGTAACCTCTTAAAAAGAGCGACTTAGTCTGCAACTCAACATAGTAATTAATACCTTTGGTGTCATAAATTGATTTTGAAATAGTTTTTGAAACTCAAAAACAACCATTTTAAGACGTTTCGTTCTACCACGTCAACCAAAGAGTGTACTAGATTTGATTGTGTTGCCTCTGATTTCAATAAAATGTTTCAGTTTGAAGCAAACAGAAGATGATAAAAAAGTTGAAGAATTAACCCAATGAACTTGTTAATGATCTGTATGACTACTACAATTCCAACAATACTACTAGAAATGCTTGAGATGCTCCAAAATAGAAATATGATACCGAGAAAGTTGAGGCTAAAAAGTATATTGTGAGCCGCTACCTAGAGTATCAAATGATTGATGATAGATTCGTAGAGTCTCATTCCCGTGAAATTCACAAGATAACTTATGAGATCATCTCATAAGATATGATTTTAGATGAAAAATTTCAAACTATTGTTATTATTGACAACTAGCCCCTGCTTGGAAGGATTTCAAAAAAAATCTCAGACATAAAACAAAAGAGTTTTCTCTAGAGAGTCTTAGAGATAAAGAAAAAAAATTGTTTATATATATTGTTTATGGTTTTCTTCTGAATAACGCATAGTGACAGATTTGTACACCAATTCTAAATATGATATTTTTGTTGGTAATTGGTTCACCACTGATGCACGTTTAAATTAAATTAAGAATGTCTCCTTATGTTTACATGTGTGATTTTAATATTTGGCATGTTAGACTATGTCATGTGAACAAGGATTTCAAACTTAAGTAACTTATGTTTAACTCCAAAGCTGTCTTTAAATAATTTTGAAAAACGTGATTTTAATAGTCAAGCTAAAATAACAAAGAGTTCACATAAATCAATAGTTAGATAATCTGAGTCTTTAGATTTAATATATATGTGGGGCGTTAACAAGAAATAGAAAATATTATTTTATCACTTTTATTAACAATTATTTTGACTATACTTTCGTAGATCTAATAAACAATAAAACTGAAGCATTTGACATGTTTAAAATTTTTGTAACTAAAATTGAAAATCAATTTAGTAGAAAGATTAAGAGATTTTGTATTGATAGAAGAATTGGGTATGATTCTAGTTTATTTAACGAGTTTTTTAAATTGCATGAAATTATATGAAACTAATGCACCATATTCGCCTAAAATGAATGGAAAAGCTGAAATAAATAATAGAACTCTTATTAAACTAGTTGTTGATATTATGCTAAACACTAATGTTGCATCTCATTGGTGGGGGAAACTTTATTTAATATTTGCTATGTTTTTGTATAGAGTCCCTAAATCTATCTTATTTTCGAACTTTGGTTTGTCTGACTTATGTCAAAATCCTCAATCTCAAACAAATTAAACTCGTTAATAGAACCTATGAATGTGTATTCAATGGGAATGCAGTTAACAACAATGCTTATAGGTTTTATGACCTAAATGCGAAAATGATCATAAAGTCAAATGATGTTGACTTCTATGAAAATAAATTTCCTTTCAAATCAAGAAATAGTGAGGACATCAAACCAAGTCACGCCCATGCGACAAGGAGCACTAAAAGCAACAAACAAGGTGAAATAGAAACTCAAAGAAGTAAGAGAGTTAGAATTGTTAAAGATTACAGACCCGATTATACAGTCTATACTTTAGAATAGGATCCTGCAAATCTTCAAGAAGTTTTGTCTTCTTTGGTTGCAGATTTATGGCTATAAACGATGAGATGAATTCTCTAGAGTTTAACAAGACCTTACATTTAGTAGACTTGTCTCCTGTTTGTAAATTGATAGGTTGTCAATGGATTTTAAAAAAGAAACTAAAACCTGATGAAACTATTGATAAATCAAGCTTCTCATCAGTCACTCGAATTAGATCTATTATGGTACTCATTTCACTAGTTGTTATTCATAATTTGGTGGTACATCAAAGGGATGTTAGAACATATTTTTTTTAAATGGTGACTTTGAAGAAGAAATCTACATGGAACATCCTGAAGGTTTTGTGATTTGTGGACAACAAAATAAGGTATGTAAGTTAGACAAATCTCTATGTTTAAAGTGAATGAAAGTGACAAATGCATTTATTACAAATTTGAAAATGACATTTACACTATCATATGTCTCTATGTAAACGACCTACAAATATTTTGATTCAAACATTCATGTTGTAAAATCATTGTTGTGTAACCACTTTGATATGAAAAACTTCGAAGAAACGAGTGTAATCCTTGGAATCAAGATTACTATGTCATAAAAGGGAATTTCTTTGGATCAATCTCACTATATTGAAAAGATCTTAAAGAAATACAAATACTTTGAGTGTAAACCTGCTTTCACACCATATGATTCAACTGTGAAACTTTTCAAGAACATCGGTGAATGTGTTAGACAAATTGAATATGTGGGCATCATTGGTAGCCTCGGTATGCCATTGATATTACTAGATCCAACATTGCCTATGTCGTGGGAATATTGTGCAGGTTTACCAGTAGACCTAGTATGGAGTATTGACACGCTATCGAAAGATTATTGATATACCTAAAAAAGACCATGAGTCTCATATTACATTTTCAAAGATTTCATGTCGTCCTTGAAAGATACAGTGATGCTAATTGGAACATTTTATCAGATGACTCCAAAACAACTGGTGACTATATTTTAGTATAGCTAGTGGTGTTGTATCTTGGAAATCGAAGAACAAACGTTATTGGTTCAGTCCACTGTGGAGTCTGAAATTGTAGCACTAGCTACTACTAGTGAAAAAGCAAGTTGGTTGAGATGTTTGCTAGTTGAGATCCCTTTATAGGAAAAACTTATGACAAATGTGTTGATCCATTGCGATAGTATTGCGACTATTGCGAAGATTGAGAATCGTTATTATAATGATAAGAGACGACAAATTCGTTGTAAGCACAACGTTGTTAGAGAGTTACTTTCTTAAGGAGTTGTTATAGTGGATCATGTACGCATTGATGAGAATTTAGTTGATCCTTTGACGAAAGGGTTAGCTAGAGAGAAAGTTTTAAATATATCCAAAATAATGGGACTAATGCCTATAGAGTCACTCATGATGGTAACCCGATTTAAATGACTGGAGATCCTAAGAATTAGGTTTAATGGGTAATAACAAGTCGTGAAGTGATATGAGATGAACATGCTTTTATAAATCAAAGAAGCATGATTCCTGAAGCGATTATAGAATAAGGAAATAGAATCTCTTAATGATATTTATAGTCTATGTGAAGTGGAGTACCTAGCTACAAGAGCACTCTTTATAAACTCACCTATGTGAATGTGAAAGTGAGGTCGCATTCTATGGAATTTTGAGGCAGAATTCTTAGAGCGTTCACTATACCGTGAAAGACGTGCAAAGCTATTAATACACGAGCTTTTAAGAATACACCTTATGAAAAGGTTGTGTGTGGGCTTGATGTCAGAGATAGAGTTCCAGACTATGAGTCACTCTTGTTGAATATGAGTTTTACTTACTATGCAAAAGTTCAAGTCATAAGACACATCTGTTTATGGACGATCTTATAGAAGTGTTTGACGTTATTTCATAAACATTTTTTTAAATTCAAGTGGGGGATTGTAGGAACATGGAGTATGTTAGTTTGTAAATTTAAAAATTGTTGAAGTCCCACATTGGATAAATCTCATAAAGTAGTTTTCAACTTTATAAATACTAAAGTCCTACATGGAATAGAAAACATGTGGGTTTGCTTCCATCATTATATAATGAGTTTCAAACTTGTGAAAAGTACACCAAAGTTTGATGTATTTCCCAACTTTTTTTTCTCTCTTTTCTCCCTTTTCTATTATGCTTGATATATTTTCGAGCCGCTTCTCCCTTTTCTTTATGTCCTTTCTATATTTTAGAGTGGTTTTGTATCAGAGTCCCTTTGATGTTTTAGAGCGGTTTTGTACTGTTGCCCCTTAGATTTTTAGAGCAATTGTTTTATCGTAATTCTGTTGATTTTTGAGTGGTCCTAATATCACTATGTTTTTATAGTGTTTTTCATGTCGTAGTCTCGTCGAATTTATAATGGTCCTAATATCACTATGAGCGGTTTTTGTGCAGTAGTCTTTTAGAGCGATTTTTTGTATCGTAGTCCTTTTAATTTATGAGTGATCATAGTATGGTGCAATTCTAGAGCGTTATATTGACAATGACTTAAATCGTCATATTGATGGTGTAATTCTAGAACGATTTTCTGGTGCAATAGAACTCCGATACAATTTGTCTTAACTGTTTTATCGGAGGACTTCGTAATTGATAGTCTATTTTGCATTCAGTAATATTTTCGACGACATAAATTAATTTTGAATTAGTTTTCGAAATTCAAATTCACCAATAATTTCTTTAATGGATAGGTGTGTCATCAATAATCTCACATATTACTCTCCATCTACACAATTACACGCATATGCGTTTTTTTAAATAAAAATAATAATTTAATTAAAAATAAAATAAAAACTCTATTTCACGTAACTAGCTGAGTTCATTGAACCCTTTCGTTTTCATTCGCTGAGCCTCGCCATTTGCAACTGTTGTCAACTCTTAAAAGTTGAATAAAAAACTAAGGTCAAAATCCAACATTAAAAGTTTGATTTTGATACATAGCTTGTGTGATGCGAGGTTCCACCAGACCTTGTTTTTTATTATAAATTTGAAATAAAAGAATAAAAGCATATCGTTTAAATTGGAACACGTAAGAGGAAAATAAATTAAAACAAGATCATGTTGTTCAAGGAATATATATATTGTGGTAGACAAAAAAGAATGCTTTAGGATTCATATTTTCAAATAGTGCTTCATCCACATTCATATTTAAAAAGGCAAAACATAAATCAGTTGATTTTAGATACACACAACACACCGTAGGATATTATATTTGGAATGTTTTGTTAATTAACAATATTATTGATACAAAATATTCACCCATTTTGACATTTTGCCGATGAATAATCTTTGCAAGAAAATTTTATTGATCACTTTTAATAAGAACCGAGTCTATTACTATTTGGACCAACATAAATTTGATTTTAATTCGGGATATTTTATTTAAGATCTGAAATTGAAAAGATGCTAATGCACTAATGACTAGCTCAACCATTTTCCAACCAGAATTGAAGATAGTGGTGGATGGTGCTAGTGCTTGAGGCACGATTAAAAGATTTTTTAAGGAATAACATTTTTTATTACAAAATTACAATTTTATGTGAGAGTTATAATAATCAACAAAATCCATGTTTTACAACTTTACAATCCTCACCACCCACTCAATTGCACAATTAATTTTATAGGCATTCTTGAGCAGGGAGAGAGGGGTAAGAGCAAAAAGTCATATATATCCTCTTCTGTTTTTTATATATATGATATGATGATATTACTCCATTTGAAGTTAAATATAAGCAAAAAGTTATATGTATATAGTCTAAATTTAGATTAAATACATGTATCTTTTGCTTATATTTAAGTCTAAATAGAGTAGTAATATATGGATGGTTTTCATTATACTTATTATACACATGATCTCCATATCCTTCCTTCCAAAGAAATAACTATGATGGAAACATCATCGTGGTAACGCCGCCTATCGCCTTGTGGAATTTCGAGCAACTCGTGAAAGTCCAAACCTGATTAAGATTAGAAGAAAAAATTAAGTAAAACCTCTAGACCCATCGATTTCTAAGATGCAATTGTAAAATCTTTAAATGAAAAATCTTTCCGCAATAAATATAAAAAGAAAAAATTGATGTCTACCAGCTTTCTTTGCGGCACGAAACAAGACTTCTTCAACCAAATGCTGAGCTGGGTCACCTTCAGGTTGCAATGTGATGAAAAGCTCAACTTCAGCAACTGCTTCTTCGTTTGATAAGTATTGATAGAGTCCATCGGAGCACAAAATCAAAAATTTGTCTTTTTGGCCTAATCTGTGGTGTTTAAGATATGGTTGGCAACTTATGTAAGGAGAATTTCCTACATAGTCTATTCTAAACATCTTCAAAAGTGCATCGTTCCATTTGGGCTGCAAACATTCACATATGTGTTCAGATATAGGATTTAGGGGGAAAAATCTCAACATTTCCAAGTATGAAACATGTACACCCTTCTCTACTTACATTTTAGCAAGAAAAATAACTTGGTTAAGAAAATAGTTGTTTTTAGAAAACACTAGTTATCATTAATGTGGCAAGTTTTTGAAGATCCATTGGTGATTCATAATCACAAGAGCAATGTGTCAATATTACTAATTTGAGATTATTAATCTTCTACTAGAATGGCACCTAGCTTATGTATCACACTAGCAGTAGCAATTATTTTTTACATCCAAAGATTAGGCTTTGTTTAAGAAACCCTTTGTGACAAGAGAAATAAATGTGGAATAGACTATAGAGTGCAGTCTTTTTATAGAATGTGTAAATAATCTGATCATCCTATATCCTATTACTGAGTTCCTTGACAATCATGGTAAAGATGAGTGTAAATTACAATACCAACCTGTTTGAGAAATCCAGCACCAAATGCTCTTGTAACCTTAAGAGATCCCTTAACACGATCATTGACAACAGCACAAGGATCATCAGGGTGTTCTTTTATTATTCTGGTAACTTCCTGAAATTAAAAATCAAAACATATTTCAATCAAGATGAGCATAAAAACAAAAAGGCCAAAATAGTATTCTAATATAAGCAAACAATTTACCTCCTCAACATTGGTACTATGATCTTTAGTAAGCTGAAAAGCACTTAAACTAGGAACAGAATTTGACTTATCAGCATCATCCCATGATTCAAGATCATGCATTGTCTCTTCATTAATCCTTTCCAAATCCTGTCTAATTTTCCCAATCCAATAATCAGGTTCAGCTTTTTGAGCCAACACAGCTCTACTATCTCCAACATTCATCACATAAACATCTTCCCCTTTCATCAACATTACAAGTACACATGAACCCATCAAAGCAAGTTCTGGATTCTCCATCACCATCTTATCGGCAACATCAAGATAAGACTCCTCAGTTTTGTTCAAAGCTCGCGAGAGAGCTTCCAAAACATCCGAATGATTAACACAATTGTTGTTGCCACCGCCATTAGACTCGGATCGACTCAAACTCAATTGCTCCTTTAATCTTCTATCAAGCTCTAACCTTTCCTTATCCCATTCACACTTCCACCTCTTCTGATTCTCCTCGTGTTTCTTCGCTGAATCTTTGTACTTGTTCTTCGAATTCTTCCCTCTTTTTATGTTCTTCAAAATCAAATCACCACTTACACAAGCATGATTATTATTATTATTATTCCCCTGATCAACACACTGAGAACAATAATCTAAAAACCCATCATCTTTCTCAACATCATCAGTTGAATTGAAATTCAAACTATCTTGTGCACACCCATCATCCCAAAGCAACCCTTTTAATTCTTTGTGCACATTAGAGTAAAGATTTGAAATTAAATAATCAGGTGCATCAGGACCGTTGAAACCATCATAGATCCCAACAAAAACCCAACCATGTTCCTCAGAAACAACAACATGAACACGATCTTCCCCTGCTTTCCCCTGAGCCCATTGAAGATTCTGACTACCCAATGAATCATCATCTTCCAAACTACCCTCACTACTCAAATTCAAACTACTCACCGTTAAATTCTCGTTATGCTTTTCCGCAGTAAGGATCCACTCCGGTGGCTCCTTAACGGTGACTCCTTTGATCGGAGTAACACTAACCATAGAATTCTGTTTACGAGACAGAGTCTTCAAAATCGCTCTCTGAAGAACACGAATCCATTTTTCTTTTCTCGTTCTAGGTCTAACGGTGAAACCCAAACCACCGTGAGAGAAGCTTCTCTGAAACTGATCGGAACCGGTGCTTTCTTTTTCAATCGGACCGGAAAATAAACCGCGGTCGATAGGACCGGACATAAACCCACGCTCGATCGGACCGGACATGAAACCACGCTCGATCGGACCGGAAGTCGCGAACCCACCACCTCCAAGGTTACCAGAAAATTGACCCGAACCCATCAGATTCTTCGGAATCGGTTGAAGAGGAAGAGAAGCGAAGGAAGTTGAACTCTCGAAAGCTGCTGCTCTATCGAAACAACCGTATGAGTATAAATCCATGAACGCCGTTGATAGAGGAGTCGACGGGTTGGCGCTGACAGAAGCGCCAGAAATCGTTCGGAAGGTTGTTGTTTCTTCGGAGTGAACCTTTGATGAAGATAAACGGGTCGGGTCGGGTCTAACGTAACAGAAAGAGTGTCCAAGTCCTTCGTCTAAAGGGTCAGTTATTAAAATTGATATGTCATGTTTCCGACCACCGTTGTTGCCGGTGAAACATACCGTTAATTTTCCTAATCCGTTACCCATAGCAACACACCACAGAAGAAGAAAAAAACAAAAGAATCAAAAGAATACAGAGAAATAACACGTTTTAAGGTTGCTAGTTGTTACAACTTGTTATTCATGTTGGATTGGTGTTGAATAATTAGTGGGAACTAGGAAGCAAGAGAGAGAGAGAGAGGAGGGGAGAAGAAGTGGATGGTGAAGAAGGTAGACAAGTTGAAGTTGATAAGAGAAGAAGATGAGAGAGAGAGAGTTGACTTTTGCAAATAAAGGTTTTTTACAAAATAAGAAAACGCACTCATTTTTCTCTCTCAATTATTATGGAAAATAAATGAAAATTTGAGGTTTTTTAAATTTTTGAGTGGGGCGTTGACTATGATGAAGATAAAGTAAAACTTAAAGGTTTATGTCCGGTTTTAATATCTGATTTTATGTTCAACCACGCTGCTTATGAAGCGTGATGTACACGCTCGGAATAAGTGTATGCCATCTTTTGTGGGAAAGCAATGAATCTGATGTTGAGAGCGTTGTCGTGTTTGTTTGTTAGGTTTAGGAGAAAAAAAGAAGGGGAAATTTTAAATAAGGTCGTACAAAAAGTCAACTTAGAGGAAAAGAGGAAAAATATATTTAAGGAGTACTCAAAAAAATACGATATTGAAAAGCGTGCCATGGTCACCGTTGGATCAAGTGAAGGGGGTCGAAGAAATCATCTTGACTGTCACGTGGCAATCTTTTATTGGTCTTATATGATAATTGTCAACTAAAGGTTTTTTTAATTCAGCTCAACTAGACAACTAGTAAAACAATTTTCTGCATTTTATAACAAATGTCAATTTAAAATTTTTGTACAGAAAAATAATTGTATTAAAAAATAATTTTAATTATTAATATATTTTTTATTATTATTAATACAAAATATAATAATATTTAAAAGTTGTATATATAATAATTATTAAAAATAATATTAAAAATTATTAATAATATTTATTTTAGAAAAGAAAATTTTGTTAAAATAACATGTGAGACGAATAGAGTAGGAAGTTTTTTTTTCTTCTTTCTCTAAAATAACAATGACATAAATATCGTCAATAGTTTCGGCATTTTGTTTTAACTTAAATAAATGGAAAAATGGAGAAGGTGAGGTTGGCTAAACTTAATTGAATGTGCTGTTGGTGGGGTAGTTCGAAATTAGTAATGCTGCCATCAGTGCACAGCCTGAATATTTAGGTCATTTGACTAAGATGCAGCCCCATTACTCCATTGACTTTTTCTAGTTATTATAGATTGAAATGATTGTTGACATTTCAAATTTTGCTCTGACGATGCTTGAGATTTTTTATTTATAAAAACCAGTGATGGTTTTGTAAGTGTTATGGAAGAATAAAAAAAGTTTAAGCACATTTTAACAATAATTAATGACATTTCTCAAAATAGTAAAGATTTATTTTATTTTTATGTTTGAGAATGTAATTTAATTGATATCTATTTAATATATTGTATTTTGTAAAATATATATATTTTTTATTATTTTTATTGAAATGACGTTGATTAATTATTTTCTCAATTATCAAGTTTTGAGTGTTTATTAAATTTAATGAAGTTGTCATCAAAGTTTATTTAAAATAGATAAATCGTTGGAAAATTGTTAAAAACAAAAAAAAATGGTATTTAAAATTAAGTTTAGAATTCGAGAGTCGATTATGCGCAAGAAAAATATTAACACTCTACGATGTTCGTTAAAAAATAGTTACTTGTAATTAATTATATAAAATTTATGTTAATTTAAAACACATGTACTTTCTTCCTATTAATAAATACACATATAAATTATTAATTTTTATAAATGTGATATTAAAATAAAATGGTGTTTAAAATAGAGAAGGGTGTTTATTATTGTGTTTGATAAGAGTGTGATCTTACTCTTACATATCTCCAAATGCGATGGAGAAATCAAAGTTACGTAGTTCTTATGTAAAAATGCGAATGTGTTGATTGTTTTTAGAGAAATTTAGTTTTGTTGTTGATAAAAAAAATTGTTTTGGTGAAAGAAAATGAATTGGTTTAATTTGAATAATTATTTTAAAATGTAAGTTTTAAGACTATCAGATTATACAATTTGTGTCTTAAAAAACTAATGACTAAAAGATGTTGCATCTAGTTAATTTGTTTTAGAAAAAGTTTTATTATTTTGGTTATAAGAAGGAGTTTCAAAATTGTATAACTTGTTTCTTAAAAAAACTCAAACTAAAAAGATGTCACTTTTAGTTAATCATTTAAAAATAACTTTTTTTATTGATTAAGTTGTTTGTGAATATGAGTTTTAGAACTATCAAGTTGTCACAATTTGCATCTTAACAACTTAAAGATTAAAAAAATATCACATCTGATTAACCCTTAAATATTTGATTATATTCTTGTTTTTGTTTTCTTTAAAAAGTGAAATTTGACATTGAATAATAAATAAGTTTAGATAATCTTATGAAATAAAATCAACAAGAAATACAAAGAATTAACAACAGTAAAAGAGATATATAGACTCTATTAAGTAAACAAAATACAACAATAGAACTAAAAACCAATAATAATATTTAATAATATTGTAATAGCATGTAACTTATTCGAGAAAGCAAAAGGGTTTGAAAAGCACACAAAAAAAAAAAAAGTTTAACAAACAAGTGAGAGGGAGGAGATAAATGTCTTTTCTATCGGTAAAGGTGGAGATGAAGGATATGCGGTGGACCTTGTGGATACAAGAGATATAGGAATCAAATGTGGTGTCCTCACCTAAACTTGAGTTTTTATTTGATTGTTGTTAGTTGTGTTATTAAAATTAGTTTTATTTATTTATGATTATCACTTGATTTGATGAACATTTTCTTCTCTGTTTTTTGTTGATTCCATAAACAAAAGAAACCTCTTTCTTCTATATTTTGATTTTTTTTGGAAAAAGATAAAACTCTATTCTTTGGTTTGATTTTTTTTGTTCTCAATTTGTAAGCTACATGGATGAGTCTTTGTGTCCATAATATAAATTGAGGTTTGATTTTTCTATTGTTTTGCATATATTATAAAATTGTGTAGAGATGGAATGGAAAGGGAAACGAGTGACTGAACTTTTTGTTTGTTTGCATTCTAAGTGAATATTATACATTGTGTCGAAATGTATTATTGGTGCATAGATCTATAAGAATGAAAAAGTGATCACATTCAAATTGGTTATCGATAGGTAGATCGATGGAAATAATCTAATTTTGTCTGGACCACTCTTCCAAGTTTTCAGTCCATCGAGATGCTCTAATTTTTGCCTAAATCGTATTTTCAGTTTTCAACCTAGCAAACTCATTTTTCAACCATTTGTTTTTTGTTCAAACATAATATATTTTAACTGCATCTGAATTTACTATGAATGGAACTTTCTCTCCACCCATCTATGTGAGTGTTAGATCCCCTCAAGAGAAAGCATCTTTCAATGCATATGGTCCATTGTAATTCATGATCAATTTTCCACGAGAAACCTTTTGGACTGAAAATATTTTCTTTATCACTAAGTCCCCTTCTTAAAACTCCCGAGGACGAACTTTTTTCTCGTAGGCATTTTTAAGTCTTTTTTTATATAGTCAACCACGACATAAAGTCGTCATCATTTTTTCTTCTATGAGATCTCATTGTAAAATCGTTATTGAGTCCATCTTGCCTCTTCTGATTTTGTTTCCATCAAGACTATGATCGAGCGAATTTCAACTTCAATATGAAATATTGATTCCATTCCATACACTAATAAGAAATGAGGTTCCCCCATCCAAGTGTGAATGGAGGTTATATAACCATGTAATGCAAAGGAAAGTACTTCATGCCAATCGTTATATGTCTCTACCATCTAATATATGAGTTTCTTGATATTCTTATTTGTCGCCTCAACAACTCTATTCATCTTCAGACGATATGGTGAAAAGTTATGGTGTTGTATTTTGAAATTATCACACAACTCCTTCATCATTTTGCTATTTAGATTGGTCATGTTATCAACCCTAATTTTATTTGGCAAGCAATGTCAACAAATCAATTCTCTTTTTACGAATATGACAACCACACTCCTCGTCACATTGCCATAAGAAATGGTTTCAACCCATTTTATGAAATAATCAATAGGGACTATGATAAATTGGTGTCCATTTGAAGTCGTGGGTTCAATGAGTCTAATAACATCTATTCCTCACATTGAAAATTGTTATGGTGACATCAAAACATTCAAAGAGGTTGGCGGGACATGTACTTTATCAGTATAGACTTGACATTTATTCATGTAATTAAAACAAACTCCATGGTCAATCAATAGTAGTCGATCCTCAATTTTTTTTGTCATTGTATGTCTATTCACATGTGTTCCAAAAGAACCTTAATGAACCTCTTAACTGATTTTCTATGCTTCAGTTTTATCAACACATCTAGGAAGCACCATGAAGCACATCACCATTAAAGAAGACATTTATTGTTCTTAACATATGATTTGATATCATGAAACCATGGGTTGTCGTCAAGCTCTCCCTCTATTGCTAGACAATATACTGACTTGTCTCATTTTTTAATTTTAATGATTGGTATATCTTGATCATTACTTATTTTGAACATTGACGACAATATGGTCAACACGTCAGCCAATTGGTTATATTCTCGAGGAATATGATGGAAAATAATTTTCTTAAAATTTTATGTCAACTTTCTAATACACGTATGATAGAGAATCAATTTCGCATCTCGAGTTTCTCATTTGCCTCTTATTTGATGAATGGCCAAGGTTGAGTCTCCATATGCCACTAGCTTTTGTACATTCAATACAATGGTTGCTTCGATGTCCATGACACATGCCTCATATTCGGCCATATTGCTTGTGCAGTCAAAACACAACCTAGTGGTAAACAAAGTCATCCAATTTCATGCCCTATTGCATTAGAAGCACCATCAAATAACAAAGTCCATTTTTCTTTATCAGAAAATTCATTTTCTTCAAATAAAGTCATTATATCTTGGTTAGGGAATTCAAACTACGTAGATTAATAGTCTTATACAAGTTGTATGGCATAACATTTATTGTCTCAATCGTCTTGCAGCACATGCTAATGCACAACATATTCGTTCTAGCAAAGAATACCTTGTTTCATAACTAGTGAACTTCTTGCTCAAATAATAAATGGTGCGTTCATTCTTATCAGAGTCATCATGTTGCCTTAGTACATAACTCGTCGACTCATCAAGTATTATAAATTACATAATAAGCGGTTTTTCAAGAACATGAGGCACCAAAATTGGAGGCTTTAACAAGTATTGTTTAATCTTCTCGAAAGTCTCATGACAATTCTTCAACTTTTTTTTATCTTTACGCAATAATTTGATAATTGACTCACATTTTGCAGTGAGATGTAATATGAACCTAACAATATAATTTAATCTATCCAAAAACCCATAAATTTCTTTTTCCGTGCAAGATGCTGACACTTTTTGTATTGCTCGTATTTTTTTTTCAGTCCTACTTCTAGTCATTTTTTACTAACAATAAATCCAAGTAACTTGTCTTATCTCAAACCAAAAATCGATACACTATTATATGAGTTGTATCTATGGGACTACATCAACTTATTTTAGTGGGTCTTGATTGCCAAACTACTTTAAAATGTATTTAACATATTTGTAGGTACAACTTGATAACTTAGATTAACTAAAAAAATGAGTAAACTAGTAGGCTATATATATAATTTATGTAGTAAACTAGTAGGCTATATATATAATTTATGTAGTAGTACTAATCTAGATTAATTCACTTATTGTGTAATTCAATTTTTCTGTTGAACTGATTAAAAGTCAATACAACTTTTTTGACAGTAAAAGTCAATATTAAACAAAATACAAGGAGTGTGCTAGAAACTCAAACCAAAGGTTAACAAATTAAGAGATGATGAAGAAGAAGAGGTAAAAAGTCATAATGATATACTATATTTTATGGAATAAAATGCATGCCATTGAGCATACACACAATCCATGAGATTTGACTAAGGTAAGGGAATTGATAGGTAGTTGTCACCATAGTCATAGTCATTAGCCATAAGCATGCAACACTATAACCAATTCGCAGCTTCGCCTTGGTCACGCGTTTTGTCTCTTATTTCACCATATGTCATCAATTATACTTTGACAAATTCACAATAGCGTGTCTAGCTTTGAGATGTCAAAAAAAAAAAAAATAGATGAATTAAAAAGTTCTATCTAAATTAATTAAAATAATTTAACACTTTTTATTTCATTTGGTGAAAGTTTTAGTCTTTTTAAATCTATCAATTTATAAAATTGATTTTTTTACTTCAAAATTTAATAATTTTGATATTTTATTATAATTTTTTTAACTAAAAAATAATGATATATCATAATTTAAATAACGTGGCATATAAAATAATTAATACTTATGAAATATCAATAAATTTTTATAGAAATTTCATTTTCAAATTCAGAAAATATTTAATTTCATTATTTAATTAATGCATTTAAATAGTTCTATATAGTGAAATTGTATGTCACATCATTTAAAATATATCAAATTATTAT
>JBBPBR010000003.1:62334187-62348334 GCA_037974775.1 Cicer pinnatifidum
ATCCGATACAATTGAAAAATATTATAATAAATATTTTTTGAATATTTAATCTCTTATTTTCTTAACTTTATGATTAATTTTGTCTCTATAATAATTTAAAATTTAAGTTTAACTCAAAATATTCATAAATCGAAAAAATTGAACCTTTTAAGTACCACTTCATATAAAACTTTTTAAACAATAATGATTTGATTTCCTCAAATTTTCTTATCCTAAGTGAACTCCAAATGTTTGAATAAAAAAGTAATTTAAGAATATCATAAACAAAGATTAATATAAAACCATTTGTCAAAAAACATAATAATTATATTTTAGAAAAAAAGTAATGTTATATATCACAATATGATATCTCACGAAGACGAAAAAGTCACAGCACGATATATTTTCTTCTCTAAATTTTAAAATAAAAAACTATTGATAAAATATAAATATAGACATTATTAAACTAGATATTATATCTCATATTTAAAATTTAATAGGAGTGTTTTTTTTTTTTTTACTATTTTCTTTATATGGAAAAAAGTTGGAAAAAACAAATTGCAACTTGAAGATGTCAAAAAAGAAAGTGTAACTAGAAAACGGACACGTGCGGCAGTGTAGTAGTTATGACCTATATATATACCATCTTCTCCAACTTTGTAATTTAGGGTTTATTTCTACGGCAAAAAAACCCAATCTCAAAAACCCTAGACGGCGATTAATCGTTCGATCCGAAATGGACAAAAGCATGATTGCTGATATGGAATCCCTGCCAGAAGCAGATAAGCTAAGAATGGCTGGTATGATCGAACAGCTCCAAATCCGTGACAGGTTTTTTCACCATCGCCCTTTTTTTTTTATAAAAAAAAAACTAATTTTTATTTAATGTTACTTACGTTACGACTCAAAGTTTGTACATTAATTTGGTTTCCACTTTGCCAATTTTAGTGGTGTTACTCTTTTTTTTCTGTTGAATTTTTATTTGCGGTTTGTGTTGAATCTATTTTGGAATTTGGGGCTTCATGCTACATTGTAAATCATGAGCAGCACACTAGTTACAAATTTTGTGTTTGCTTGTTCTGTGAAGCCATAGTGATGTTCTCCTTAAAACCAGTGTAACTACTAGTGTTGCTTCTGGACGTTTTGGGAACTACATTTTTAATAAGTGGTTTGTTTCTCTGTAATTTATTGTTGTGTGAATTACTTGTTTTTGTAATCACTTATAGGCTGTAACTGTCCTGTGTTTAGGAAAATCGGTTAGTTCTTGGTTTTATGCTTGTTTTTCAGTACCTCTGGGATCTGTTTAATGGAAGATTAGTGATGTGTTTAGATTTCAGTTTGAAAAGGTGAAAAGTTTTAGCTCTTTTAAGATGAAATCCTCATGTTTCAGATCATGGCATTTTGACTATTTATTTTCTGAGTATAATGTTAGTCATTGAACATATCAATTAATTCCTTTATATTTTGGATGTGACTTAGTTGGAAGTGATTCATTATTACTTCATTTGTGTGATGATACATGATGGGGTTATTGGTTCACGTTGGATATGATGATGTGTAATTATATTGTTTGCTTGTTTCGATGACATGTTTCTTGATTGTAAGCTAGATGGGGTTAACTGATTATGATTTAAATTGCATTGCAGCCTGAGAATGTATAATTCCCTGGTGGAGAAATGCTTTAGTGATTGTGTTGATACATTTAAGCATAAATCCCTTCAAAAGCAAGAGGAGACCTGTGTTCGAAGATGTGCTGAGAAATTTCTGAAGCATTCTATGCGTGTTGGTATGAGGTTTGCTGAGCTCAACCAAGGAGCTGCAACTCAAGATTGAAGTTTGCTAACATTGGAAAACTGTTCTTTTTGTCTTGAATACAATTTGTTTAAATTATATTTTTTCTATTTATAAGTGAAATACTGTAGAGGCATGAATTTCTTCAACTGCTTTGATTGCACAAATTGATGCTAAAATCTAAATAAATTCGTGAAGATGTAATCATTATGCTTTAGAACCTTGATCCTTAATTGACGTTATTCAGTATTAGTACTCAGTTTTTCTTCCTTCTTCGCGAAGGTCAGAACCATTCCAAATAAGGTCCATTTCTTGATAAATAGCTTAATTCTGTTGGAGAAAAGTTCTGAATTGAACTGGGAGGTTCTCTAGCCACCCAGTTCTCTGCACCAGAAGTTGCTACCTGGAGTGCAGAAGTATCTTTTATTTATCTACTCAGACTGAGTCAGTTAGCAATGATCATTAAAAGCAGATTACCAATGGTTTAAATCTCTCATGGTGTTTAAGTGCTTGTAGGCATGGTTGTCACTCTAGATCCTACCTAAGATCTTTGGGGTATAGAAAAAGCATAAAGCGTAGGTTCGTGCGGATCTTAAGATCTCACAAAATTGACAAAATGATACTATAAAATTAAAAAAAAAAATAACCTTAATATAAAAATTTTCATTGGTTCAATAAAAAATCACAAGAAGATTGAGGATAGTTTTAGATATGAGATTGAGAAGTGTTGAAATGAGAAGAATTTATAGAAGAAATAGGAAGAAATCTGAACGTGAACCATTTAATTGAAGTTTCAGAATTGGAGAACAGTGCTTTAATGGAGGAAAACGAAGTGGCCTTCAAATCTTCGTGTTTGCTGCTAGTTCCTTCTCCTCCTTGTGCCTTTTCTATATGGGAAACAAGCAGAATACGAAGGCAAAGAGGTGCAAAATGGGTCAGATCTAGGGTTTTACAACCGGGTCAGAAACGGGTAAAAACTGTGAAACTGGTCAAAACTGCGAAATGGGCCAAAATAACTCCTTTACCCAGCGCGACGGGGAGCGCCGCCCCTACACTTCTGCGCTCTTCCTCTGCGCTCCCATAGATCTAGGTCGTATCAAGATCTTTGCTTCGCTCTAACACTATTCATGGTGTAGAACGCGTAAGATCCTAGGATCCTACATTTTAGATCTAGCTCCTAACAACAATGCTTGTAGGTTCACCCTCCCCCTCGTTGGTGTGGCCACTGAGCCATTTTTCCACCCCTCAACCTTGACTATCACCAGAACTTGTAAGCACATGGTTCGCATGCAAAATGGTCATATAGGCCATAAGTAGGCTTCTTCCAGTAGCTTAATCATCTGAAATTGCCTAACAATGTTTCCTGGGATTGTTTGGTGAATACACAATATCAATTTCAAAATAATACATTTTTCCTGCATTGTGAGTGATGAAAATGTGAGGAAATTGATGTGATTAGTCCTTTAAATCTAAGTCATAAAATGTGTACATTGTTACATTTTTTTCGTCCAATTTTGTTAAAAATGTTTAGATGATAATTATAAATACTTAAAGGATGCGCTCTTAAGAGAAATGCACAATTTTTTAGAAAGAGAAGTGCAAAAATTCCATCTTTACTGTATTAACAAGTTAGCATTTCTCATAAAAAAATTATAATTTTTTATTAAATTTAATTAAAAATAAAATTCCAAATAACAAATTTGAGTTATTCATCATTATCATCAAATTAAAAATAAAAATTTTAAATTGATCCTTTAATTATATTTTATCCTCTTAAAAAAATTAACTCATGAGTAAAATAGGATAGGAGGAGGGAAACTTCGGGTGCTTCCTCTATTAATAATGGTGAAAAGTGTTTGAAGGTCTCATCTTTCCCTATATTCTCCCTCCCACTCAACAGAGATAAAGAATGGATTCTCGAGTAAAGTGTAGAAGTGAACCCACTTAACAGAGGTAATGAACACTATTTTATTCCAATACTCAAATGTAGAACTTCATTGAAGGAAAATTAGATATTTACCACTTTAACAAACAAGTTGGTTTATATTAAAATTAGATATTCACCACTTTGACAAACAAGTTGGTTTATATTAAAACTAGATATTTACCACTTTAACAAACAAGTTGGTTAATATTTTATTCACCACTTTGACAAACAAGTTGGTTTATGTTAAAATTAGATATTCACCACTTTGACAAACAAGTTGGTTTATATTATTGTTTTTCAAATGTGTATAATTTGCACTAAGGTCTGGATAAACATTAAACCAAGATAATATTTCTATCAAGCAACCATGAGGTTTATAATAATATTTGTCGATATAATAATTTAGAAAATACCACGCATGAATAAAAGACAAGCGGAGCAGTTTTCACTTTTCAGCACCACTTGAGTGGTTCGTGGTCATTTTAAAAGACCAAGTGGATAGGCCAAAAAAGGTTCAATTATGGTCAACATTCAAACAAGTCATGGAAGCTTACCCCTTGCTAGAGCCTTTTTACTAGTGCTCACTATGTGTATAGGAGCTTCAGTAATCTAGAGTTTCCAGTGGTGAAGAAAGTTTTGCAACAAAATGCATATTTTAAGGATTTTGTAGAAAGCGATTTACCTTCCACTTTGCAAAGGCAATATTCGAGGGGGGCGTGACAGTCCAAACCAAAATGGGTCCATTACAGTCCCATTCCCATTACCATACTCACCTTCCTTCCTTCCTTCCTCCCTTCAACCTTCCCATGTGTCTTTATTAATCCTTCCAAACTTTTATAGCTTAACTTTTTATCAAGATATTCAACTTTTTGTAGCGATACTGACTACGCTTTAGATTGAAAGTGTGTCAAGTTTCTGACATGTATTTATGTTTAGCACTAACAAATGTTATTACATTTAATCATTTTCATTTTATTACTATGTAATTACTAGATACGTGTCAATGTTAATGTAATGTCTCATGTTTGTGTCTCTTTCAATACGTCATATATCTAGCTTTTTATGGACCACCACATTACAAACACTCATATTAAAACCCATTCCCTACATCTCAACACCATTCTTCACTTTTCTATCTTCCCTTCTCTTTCCTATATCCTCCCTTGAACTTCATTACAAACAGGTTTTTCATGCAATTTTCCTTCCTCCATCTTTTTTTTTCCTCTTTCAGTTTCAATTCATAATCGTGGCTAATTTCTGCTGGATTTGACCTTCTCTGCTTTTCTTTTTTTGTTGGAATCTATATGTAGCCAACAAGGCTATGGGAATTAATTTAATATCTGCCATGGGAGTTTGTTTGGGCAACCAAATCAAAGTTGAAAACCAATTTAATTCTGGTATTAATATGCTTATAACATTAATATCAGCATGTTAATTACCTTATTCAATGTTCCATGTGTGTAATACTTCCTCCTAAATGAAATATAAACAAAAATGATATTTGAAGAATTGATATATTTAGTCTAACTTTGATCAAATACTCTTTTTGTTTATATTTCATTCCAGAGCGAATACTAATATAGTAATATGTAATATGTAGTTGATGCAATTTTAGTTTTATTAATCATATCATTTCAGTTTCAGGGTTAAGTTCTAAGAGTGTGAATAGCAATACAGAAGATCTGAGTATTCCATGTTGTAAGGTTTCTGATAATCACAGTAGCACAAGTGGTGAGGTATCAGCGATGTCGGTATCAGTGACTCAAACTCCCCGGAGCGTGGGGGACATCTTGCAATCATCAAATTTGAAGAGCTTTACATCGACAGAACTTCAGGCTGCCACTAGAAATTTTCGTGTAGACAGTGTGTTAGGAGATAGTGGTTTTGGATCAGTTTTTAAGGGTTGGATTGATGAACACACACCTTCTGCTGCCAAACCAGGTAAAGGCACTGTTGTTGCTGTCAAAAGAGTTTATCAGGATGGCTTCAAATGTCACAAGGAATTGCTGGTAAGTTTAATTCATCTGTCGCATGTTTTAGAATCTTATAATACTTCTAATTATCTATACGAAACTAACCTGTTAAGCAAATCCTTTCTCTTTTTAAGCTTATTTCTTTTTTTTCAATATGTGAGACTTCAATTTTTTTTCAAATATATCATAAAGAAGAGACCTTTACCGTCTCATTCAAGTACTCTTCTGTTATATTAAGATTTTTTATTAAATCTAACTTATCTTTATCAAATCTAACTTGTAAAATAAGGGATAGTCTATTTTTATAAATTATTTTCATGTCTTATCTATTTTTTTGAATTTTTGAATGCGAGACTTGTATTTTTCTTTATAACATGTTTAATAATAATAATGTATAGTATTATTTTTTTTATTATTACTATTATCATTATTATTACATCTTTGAGAATATTTTACATGTTTAATCTCATCCATGTTTCTCTGGTAAGCTAATCTTATCCATGTTACATCAATTATTGAACTTTTATTTTAGGCTGAAGTCAACAATCTAGGCCAGCTTTCTCACCCTCATCTAGTGAAATTGATTGGATATTGTATTGAAGATGAAAACCGTTTTCTGGTTTATGAGTTTATGCCACGTGGAAGCTTGGAGAATCACTTGTTCATAAGTGAGTTCTTCCTGGTTCATCTTTTCACATTGTTGTAGAGAAATACATGCCTAACATTACCAAAAATAATGATGTTGTAACAGGAGGCTCATATTTTCAACCTCTTTCTTGGAGCCTACGTTTGAAAGTTGCTCTTGGTGCTGCCAAAGGCCTTGCATTTCTTCATAGTGCTGAAACAATAGCGATATACCAAGATTTCAAGACTTCAAATGTCTTGCTAGATTCAGTATGTGTCCTTTTGTACACACAACATACATGAATATATTATGCTTATTTAGTTAGTCATATATGAAATTTTCCTTGTTGATTTGATTACAGGATTATAATGCAAAACTTTCTCATGTTGGGCTGACAAAGAAAAGGCCTATGGGTGATAAAAATCATACATCTACCAGACTAACCTATGAATATGCAGCTCCAGAATACTTAGCCAATGGTATTGTGACCACTATACAAAACTGAATTACTAACATAAATTAGAGACGGAAAAAATGAAATTGGTATTCAATTTTAATTTCTATAATACATAACAATAATTATTTTTTTTAAAATAATGATAGAATTACAAAAAAAAAAAAACTTTGTTTTTCCATTTGTAATTTTTTGTCATTGATTCAACTTTTTCTAGTATATTTTTGCCTCTTGAGTTCATTAACTTACTCAAGAATCAACAACAAAACATCAATTGGATTTACTATATCTGTAAAACTGTTTGATTCTGACATATAATAAGAATTCATTATTGTGTCACATTGAAATTTGTGTATGACAAAAAAATAATGATTTCTCATTGAATAACAATGTATAACTGTTTTTTACCGTCACTATGTCCATTAAATTCATATCATTTTGACATGTGACTAAAATAAAAACTTTTGTTGATGAAGGTAATCACACTACTAAGAGTGATGTCTATAGTTTTGGAGTTGTTCTACTGGAAATATTATCAGGAAGGAGAGTTATTGACAAGAATAGACCACCCAGACAACACAATTTGGTGGAATGGGCTAAGCCTTATCTATCCAACAAGCGTAAGGTTTTGCGTGTGTTGGATAATCGCCTTGAAGGCCAATATGAATTAGATGATGCCTACAAGGTTGCTACACTCTCCGTAAGGTGCATTTCAATAGAAGCAAAGTTGAGACCAAACATGGATGAGGTTGTTACAAATTTGGAGCAGCTTCAAGTTCCTCATGTAAATAGATGCAATCAAAATCGTTCACGTAGAAGAAGTGCCGGTGATGTTACAAGTGTTGGAACAGCTACAACTTCTCTCCAACGCTCTGTTTCTCTGCTTTGTACATGACAGACATTGCACTATGCAAATACATCAATCATCCTTGTAAGATAACAATGGTGAATATCCTTACCTGTGGTAATCATCCATGAGCACGTGTTTCCCAACAAATTTGTACATATAGTTAGATCTTTTTAGTGTTTGTAACAGCTAATAACTGGCATTGCTAGTGCTTTTGTATATTTCTCTGGTCAGCTCACTTTTTTTTTGTAATCTATTTTATATTTTGGTTGTTTGTAATAACTTATAAAACGAAAAGTTGCACACGGAAGAGCAATGGAAAACACAACTTGTATGCATTTAAAACTGGCACTATGGCCTTTTTTTGACATTGACCAGTGACTCCTGATGTATGATCGATTCACGACCAATTAAATTTGTTTTGGATGCACTCTGGGAGCGCCATCACCTTTGTCAATATCTGATTTAGATTATCTTGCTGCAACAATATACTAGTAATTCAAGTAAATTAATGAAATTGAATGAACTTTAATTTTATAATTAATCCCGTATCATCCATGTTTGACTCAGTCCTTGATTAGCTGCTATTATTAATAACTATCAAAAAGTAGGTGATTGTAGTACTCCAAACATTTCAGAATTAATTCTACACTTCTAGAGTTGGTTTTGGTTCCTCCAAAAGTGGAACCAAACATGCACTTAATATTATAGCTTTTCACAAAATTTTCCTGTACACACAATTATTAATTAATACAAAATTGACTATGATCAACATGCTAACGAAGTCTAGATCCTCTGCGGTTGTTGTATAATGATGTCTGGTGATGCCGTAGAAATTATTAGATTTAGAGGGAAAATTTCTCTCTCTAGATCTAAGTGTCCCTATAGTTACTTATTGCATCATACAATAGGTGTAGAGGATCCAATTTTAGGTTCAACCATGTGCCCCACAATGCTGATTTCACTTACCGAACTACTTTGATAACCGAACATTCCAATGAACAGGCAACGATAGTGAAAGATTTTGCTTTCCAAGATATGAATGAAGATCCTTTATATCACCAAGTTCTTACAAGCCCAGGCGCCCAACTTTTCCAATCAAACTTTCCAATGGATTTATTTCTTAAGCTGACCATATCTCTGAATTCCAAAACCTTCTTCAGATAATTATTCCCCTGTTTAGCTGGTTCAGGTTCAGCATCCTCTACAGATAAATTTACTTCTTTTTCTTCTTGAGTTTCTGCAACAGTTTCGGAAATGCATTCATCTATAGGAACAGTCTCGTTGATAATGTTTCCAAGAATCTCAACCACCTCACTCATTTTCGGGCGAGACTTTGGCTGCTTCATGAGACACTTGTTTGCTAGGATTGCAAGTTTATGAGCTGATTTGGTGCAATCTTGTCCTTCAAGTCGAGGATCAACAATCTGATGGAACTTCTTAGGATCAGATACATAAGGTCTTACCCATTCCAAAAGCTTTTGCTCGTTTTTCGGTAGGTTTCTTTCTACAGCTCTCCTTCCGGTGATAAGCTCATAAAGAACTACACCAAAGCTCCAGACATCACTCTTAGCAGTCAGCTTACCAGTGTGAACATACTCTGGTGCAGCATATCCTATGGTGCCAACAACCTTTATAAAGAGGAAATAAGTAATTCATTTTCGCATATCAGCTGAATATCTGTATAACAAACTAAGGTTCAGTGATCAGACTTCAGACCAGCATAATGAACTCATGAATTAGATTCATGGCTAAATTACTTTTTTAGTCCCGTAACTTATTTTCTGGTTTCACTTTAGTCCCCCAATTATTTTTCGTTCTGTTTTGGTCCCTTAACTATACTTCCGCTAGTCAAGAAAATAAGATAAGGGACGAAAAGAGTAATTTAGCCTAGATTCATTCAGCAATGAATATAGTTAAAAATATATATAATCTACTCCAGATAAGCTTCCAGGCATGTTATTGACAAATTTGTAACATTATGGTATGTTAAAAATTAGAGAATTATGACACTTTTCTCCAGAATATAGTCATTTTCTTACTGCTGTTGAAACATAGCCAAACCCTTCTGAGGGTCCTTGCCTAGCGAGTCCGAAATCAGAAAGCTTTGCATTAAAGTCCTCATCCAGCAAGATGTTGGATGTTTTAAAATCTCGAAATATTAGCTGCACCAAATAGAATGGGAATCATAAATGTGTTTGTACAAGTTCTCTAGGGATTTTAGCTGATGAGAAATGCTGTAAAAGACATCAAAAGTAGAAACCATTAACCATCTATAAACATAAAAGAGAATTAAGTCATGACAAAAGGACAAGGAGCCCTTTCTATAAAGCACTGAAAATGGCAAATGATAATGTCTAAGTAGCAAGTTCTTGTTAACTGTTGATTTTATTTTGCTACAAAAGATGGCAGCTAGGGGAGGTGTTCCCAAGATTGTCGAGAAGGGCACTAACGACGAGCTGGGGTTACTAGCAGAAATCCAAATCAGAGGATTACTGCACATTCCCAAATCGAAAGCAATTTCTCCTGCGCGCAACTACTCAACTAGCCCCTGGGTACCCAAGGATCTCCCTGAGAAAGGCTTCCCACCAAGGAGGATTTTAGCGGCTTCAAAGTAATTTGAACCCTCACCTATGGAAAGGGGGAATCCAAGTCCAGATCCTTAACCACTTGTCAAACCCATTTTAACACGAAAATTACTTAAACCACACAGACGCACTCACAAGCTTGTGCAATAAATGTTTGCACACACATTAAATGTTTGTTTCATTTACAAAATGTTCACAAACAGTGCTTAAAAACTCATTAATTGCATGTCCTGTCCAGTAGTTTCTGCATGTTTGGTGGTAGGCCTGGAATGAATTATACTCCCTTAAAACGATTTTTCTCTAGTAATATTCTTGTTTGGCTTCAGCTTGAAACCATTTTCAAAACCTGGTTCTCAGCCCAAACCTCCATTTGATCTGAAACAAGTTATCCTTGACTTTGAAAAATCATGACAAAAAATTCTCTAACAACTATCATTTTTTATAAAAGTATCCAACTATAGATCAATTCATTTCCAATTCACTTTAAACTTCAAATTAATTTAGCTCAATGAAGATCACCCATCCAGCCAACAACATCAAATTCATCAACACAAACCATAAATATTAGTGCCTTTGACAAATTAGATAGATAGATAAGCACAGACTCAAAAAACCAAGAATCCATTATCATTATACCTGAAAATCCATTTCTTCATGCAGGTATGACAAACCACGAGCTGCATCTTGAGCAATTTTCAATCTAGTCATCCAAGGAAGAATGGATGAAGGAACACGAACCAAAAGATGATCTTCCAAACTCTTATTAGGCATAAACTCATACACTAAAAGCCTTTGAATCCCTCTTTCATCATCTTCAGCACAATAACCCACTAATCTCACTAGATTTGGATGCTTAATTACCCCCAATAAATTCACTTCATTAATCCATTCCTTATGCCCCTGAAAACTAGAAATTCAACACACACAAAAACACCATAAACTTTTCCCCTTTATAGCAACACAATCTAAAATAAACAGAAAAAAATTACTCAATTTTAAAAATAAAATAAAAAAGAGGAAAACGTGCCTGATGACCGTTACGATTTAACTGTTTAACGGCAACATCGATTTGGGAACGATGATTAACGGTGCCTCTATAAACAGAACCGAAACCACCTTCACCGATTAAGAGGCTTCTGTTGAATCCACGAGTGGCGATTTTAAGGTCGGAGAAGGAGAAGAGGTGAAGGTGATTGGCTCGACGCTGAGAGAGAAACTCGTGGAAGCCGAGCGTATCGGAGAAGTCTCTTGAATCTGAGTCGAATTCGGAACGGCGTGAGTCCATTAAGCTGAGAGAACGCGCCCATGAGACCCTTGAAGTTCGGGAGCTTGAAGCAGAAGCTTCTTCGTCTTCAACTCCTCTTTTCTCACTACCGTTTGAGAAATGGAAACACTTCATTTGGAAACGAAGATGCAGGGTGTGGAAGAAGTGTCAAGTCAGTGGTCAACAAAAGGCATTAGAACAAAAGAACAATGCCATTCCTTCAACATCAATGATAACTGCTTATTGGCCGATAAATATTTTTTTCTACATGGATTAATTATATACTTTTAATATCCGCTTATATGCTGAAGTCCGCATTACCATGTCTACCAAGTCATTTCCATTTTGATGTGCTTTTGTCATTTGGAAAACATAAAAGACACCTTAATAGCATTAAAAACATTAAATTAATTTATAAATTATCATTAATCTCGATTATACTTTTGGTGGAAGTAATTGTTCTGAACTGACCCAAGCCCAATTGAAATTCATTCGGTGATCCAATCCAATGCGACAGCCCATTACAGAATGCTTCTGGAACTGGTAAAGGTACACTTTTCTGATCATACTTTACCTCCCACTCTCCTCAGAAATAACTTCTTACTTAAACGTTAAAGTGTTTGTAGATGTCACTTCCACTATTTGACACAAAGCATTGTTCGAAGCACTAGAATTTGATTATCCGTCCAATTCATATCACTATGGATTAATTGCATATTAACAAATTTGTAGCTGTTTTTAATATTCTTTTTATTCTTCAAGTCAAGTGATTCTAATATTCTAAATTGAGAAAATATTAATTCTTAGATTTTTTAGCATTATAAAAAATAGTCTTTTAAATATTAAAATTTTGTAAATACATTTGACAGGTTAGTTGAAATTATCTTTAGCAAAAACTATGATGTGATGGTAAAGTAATCACATAGATATTCATGTGTATTTCAAATTGAAGTCCCTTCGTTAGATATTAAATTGCATACAAAATTATAAGGTAAAAGTTATTAAACATGTTTGAATTTTGAGGTGTGAAGTGTTAATTTTTGAATTTATAAGAAATGCATGAATTTGTCATCTCATGTAAATTTTTGGTGATGCAATATCGATATGGAATTCACATGAAAAAGCATAGGAACATGACCTAAAAAAATTAATAGGAGAATATTTTGACTAATGATTACTTCGAATATTAATGTATCTATTCTTATGTTATACTTGTTTAAAATTACGAATCTCTCATTACTTTAATTTAAGGTGGCTTTAATTTTGATGCTTTTATTGGTTTTGATTTTGGTTTTTTTGGAGTTATTCTCCTATCATTTCTTGATATTCCCTTCTCCACACAACACCTTTATTCATTTATTCATCTTTGGTTTCAATAGAGATGTGTAATTAAATTGAAAAAGTTAACTTTACTATGACAAGTCGCATTATGATCATTGATTGTCCTTTATACTTGCATCTTTGTCATCTACAATTACAATGAGACACCAACAATGCTCGCAATAAAAAAAAAAAACTAAAAATTGAACTAAACTACATAATTGAATCGAACTGTTTTTGAATTGAATTAACTTATAAAAAATGAGAATCAAATTGTTTTTTCAAAAATAGTTTATTGACTGAACTGATTTTTAAAAAATAGAATCGAATCGCACTGATTTTTAGTTCGAAAAACTAGAATCGAAGATATTTTTTATAAATAATTATGATAAGTATGTAAAATTTGGCCTATAAGAACAAACAAAAAACCTATAAAAATAAAACAGTTTGGTTCAATTTGATACAAAAGCAGTTTGGTTTGGTATTATCCATATTATAGCAATTCAGTTCAATTCAAACAAGTAAAACTATGTTCAAACCAATTTGGTTCGGTGACCGATTTATAGAACCAGTTCGGTTTAGTTTTTTTTAATTTAAAATCGGTTTGGTTCAATTTTTTGAACTACAAACCAATTGAATTTATTTTCAAACAGTTCTGGTTCATAAGGGAACTTTGTCCATCTTACACGAAAGTGTTGTTGCAAAGTTCTCACACATCCGCATACAAATTCCATGATCCCTCCACTTTCTTTCAATTTGAGACTCGTTCATCCTTTATTAAAATCCACATATGATACACATGACTTCGATGAATATGTTTGAGAGGTTATCAATATTGATGCCTTGTTCGATCGAAAAGTTGCAATTGGGGACATTTTACATGATGAAACAATAAATTTTTAAATATAAATTTTATTGGTATTTTCTCATACGGCTACTATATGGAGGAAAGGCTTTAAAATATGTAATTGCGAAACTTTTATTTCAAATTTTATTATTTTTTATGTTTTTTTGAAAGTACATGTAATTGCTCAAACTTTCATATGATTAACTACATTTATAGTAAGCATTGTTTGATGATTTCAAACATATCAAGTAAATTATGAAATGTATTAAATTTGTTTATGTTGTATATTAATAATTCAAAATTGTTGTTTAAAGAAGCATTTTATCTTCTTTTTCTTTTAATCTTAAAAGATATGGTAAATTCCACTATAATTAACTCACACAATTGTGAAGTTCCAGATTCGAATCAGAATAAAACATTCAACCTAACAATATCAAGATAGGGCTTAAGAATACAAGTTTTTAAACAAAATATTGATATTTATCAGGTGAGTTAGAGCTTTACAATATCGACAATTTATCTAATAATTTGA
>JBBPBR010000003.1:62395426-62427090 GCA_037974775.1 Cicer pinnatifidum
ATCATCCCAACTTCCTCGATTGTCTAATGTACAAGCTCTTAGCAAATCCTCTAATGTCTGAATAGTCCTTTCAGTTTGACCATCGGTTTGAGGGTGGTAGGCGGAGCTCAGTCTCAATTTAGTACCTAATGCCTCATGTAATGCTTCCCACAAACGAGAAGTGAACTTTGGATCTCTATCAGACACAATGCTAGATGGTACCCCGTGTAATCTAATAATTTCAGCAACGTAAATCTCTGCAAGCTTAGACACATTGTAAGTTGTCCTTACAGGTATGAAATGGGCGGATTTCGTGAGCCTATCAATAATCACCCAAATGGAGTCAAATTTCTTTTGAGTCTTAGGTAATGCCACCACAAAGTCCATAGATATGCTATCCCATTTCCACACTGGTACATCTAATGATTGCAACAATCCAACAGGTTTTTGGTGTTCAACCTTAGCCTTTTGGCAAGTCAGGCAAGAAGCCACATATTCCGCCACTTGTTTCTTCATTCCTGGCCACCAAAATTTTTGCTTCAAGTCTTTATACATCTTCGTAGCACAATGTAACGCCCCATATTTTGGATCCAAGACATTACTCAAAAATATTTATTTTCTTTCAAAACAATTTTTTCTTTCATATAATAAAATTTCACTAGGAGATAATTTGATTTCACTTTAAGAAATAAAGTAACGCAATTTAATTGATATTATTATTATTATTTTTGCAAGGATGATTTACCAATTATAGAAAATATCCACTTACGTATTAAAATAGAATAATTCAAGTTTTCCTAGCGGAAGGACCCCGCCTCCGCATTTCTATTTAAAATCGGTCATAAAAGTAAATAACTTCAAAAAATAAAATAAAAAGGTACCACATCAATTTTATCACTACAACATTATTTTTATTTATTTATTAAAATACCCATTTTTCCCACGTGCGCGCGCCAAGCAAACGTCATTAATGCAATTCTTCAAAATCCTTAGTACCTAAATGTTGGTGTAAGGGGTCAGTTCATCCCACAGCAAAATCAAACCAAACAATAAGTTAACAACCATAAAATAAAAATACAAAATCTTTTTGTAATAAAAGCTTTAGAGAAAAAATATTAGTTTTTATGATTCACAAGAGGGTGTGAAAAGTTATAAAATATATTTAAATAACTCCAATAATAACTCACTTTAGAATGAAAATAACAATGACAATAAAATATATGCAGTTTATGCATGCTCCTAAACCTATATGATCCGGATATAGCCAGCCACTAAGGCGTCCACACAGAAGTCACCCATACCAATGGAAAATATTAAACCAGCCACTAAGGCGTCCACAAAGATGCATATGATATGTCATGACAATGATAATAATATTCCAAGATGTATAAATCACTAGCCACTTAGGCAACCACAAAGAAAGAAAATCATAACACAAATAATCAGCCATTTAGGCACCACAAATAAAACATATTCAAACTCAGATCACCAGCCACTAAGGCAATCACAAGAACAAATCATTTCACATCAAATTTTTGTAAATCACACAAACATCAATTTTACATCATCATGGATTTTCATATTTATAACTCAATGACTTTCAACACTTCAAATATGCATGTGATCAGACATCTCAAAATCACCATTTTCATTTTAATAATCCATAAGATTCGATTTGAGTACGTGTTATTGGTAACAATTAAATCTCATATCACCAAGAATAAAATAACATAAATTTCATTTTATTTCACTGTAAAGTTTTCTGCATTCAAAAAAAAAGACTATTCATTATTGTATTTAACAATCAATTTTTTTTTATATTATTAAAATAAAAATTATAAAATTTCTCATCAATTTCCTCATACACATACATTGTTCATAAAAATCACGTTTTAAATTTAAAATACTCCAAGTCAAGAATTAAAATCAAATACATCATAATAAGCATATTAATAATTATAACATTATAAAAATTATAACTTTATAATTAAATACTCTAAAACACGTAAAACACTAAACATTTTTATTACAAACATATTTATCAAGGTATAATAATAAAAATATAACTCTATAATTAATTCATCAAGATAGAGGTATTACAAAAAGAAAAGAATCAAAGCATTATAGTTAATTTCTTTACGATGAAAATAAAATCAATATTTTCCTTTTAAGACATTCAGACATCATATCAATATCTTACGATTCGCTAATTTACTATTTAGTCTAACTCTGCATGGGGAAAAGCCCTTACCTCGAGTGCTTTCCTTCCAAGTGACACTATATCGTCCTCGAAAATTTCAACAAGATGAAAGGACAAAAGTTTAGAACCTCGATCCGAATGTGAGGGAATGTGGGGATGGCTGTTTGAGTGACTTAGAAAATATTTGAGATAAATGTAATGTTGGTAATGGTGTGTCTTACGAAAGAGAGGTGTCTGTGACTAATAAAGGAGGTGGGTAATTGATCAGAGAGAAGGAATAATTCCCTTCATTGAGTTTAATTGCCCACATGAATACGGAATTCAATTGGAATAATAACATTCAATGACCAACCGTTAGGAATTAATTGGCATTCATGTATTTATTATTGTTAGTTACACATTTGAATGGACACAAGAGTAGTGTGGATGATTCAATTTTGACTTGGTCAAAATTGATTTGGTCATTATTTACTATAAGACATATATTTTTACGAGTTTTAATTGGTTAATAAAAAAAATTCCAATAATTAATTAATATAAAATTACTTCATCAAATAATCAAACATCTAAGGAATAATTATTCTATTATCGTCACACTAAAACAATAAAAAGAATAAACAAAACTAATGGTTTTAATTTAATTAATTAAAATAAGGGTGTTACAATACTTACCCCCTTAAAATAGTTTCGTCCTCGAAACTAAGAGGTATCTAGAAGGTCTGGGTAAAGCTCCTTCATCTTCTCCTCCAACTCCCAAGTGGCATCCCCAGTCGTCTGGTTCCAAATCACCTTAACCAATGGAATTTCCTTTCCCCTTAAATGTTTGGTAGTTCTGTCTGCGATGCTTATTGGTGGGACCTCGAAGGTAAGATTCTCCTTCAATTGAATATCATCTGGCGTAATAATATGGGATGGATCTGCCATGTACTTCCTCAATTGTGACACATGGAACACATCATGCAAATTGGCCAAATTCGGTGGTAAAGCTATTTGATAAGCCACTGGACCCACACGTCGAAGAATTTGGTATGGTCCAATAAACTTCGGAGTAAGCTTCTTTGACTTCAATGCCCTTCCAACTCCGGTAGTAGGTCTCACTCTCAAGAATACATGTTCATCCTCTTGAAATTCCAAAGGCCTCCTATGTCGATCAGCATAACTCTTCTGTCTGCTCTGTGCTGTCCTCATCCGCTCTTGTATCTGACGCACCTTCTCTGTAGTCTGTTGCACCAGCTCTGGCCCTATGATCAAGTTTTCACCATCCTGATACCAACACAAGGGAGTTTGGCATTTGCGCCCATACAAAGCTTCGTACGGTGCCATCCCAATGCTCGCATGATAACTATTGTTATAGGTAAATTCAACAAGAGGCAATATATCATCCCAACTTCCTCGATTGTCTAATGTACAAGCTCTTAGCAAATCCTCTAATGTCTGAATAGTCCTTTCAGTTTGACCATCGGTTTGAGGGTGGTAGGCGGAGCTCAGTCTCAATTTAGTACCTAATGCCTCATGTAATGCTTCCCACAAACGAGAAGTGAACTTTGGATCTCTATCAGACACAATGCTAGATGGTACCCCGTGTAATCTAATAATTTCAGCAACGTAAATCTCTGCAAGCTTAGACACATTGTAAGTTGTCCTTACAGGTATGAAATGGGCGGATTTCGTGAGCCTATCAATAATCACCCAAATGGAGTCAAATTTCTTTTGAGTCTTAGGTAATGCCACCACAAAGTCCATAGATATGCTATCCCATTTCCACACTGGTACATCTAATGATTGCAACAATCCAACAGGTTTTTGGTGTTCAACCTTAGCCTTTTGGCAAGTCAGGCAAGAAGCCACATATTCCGCCACTTGTTTCTTCATTCCTGGCCACCAAAATTTTTGCTTCAAGTCTTTATACATCTTCGTAGCACAATGTAACGCCCCATATTTTGGATCCAAGACATTACTCAAAAATATTTATTTTCTTTCAAAACAATTTTTTCTTTCATATAATAAAATTTCACTAGGAGATAATTTGATTTCACTTTAAGAAATAAAGTAACGCAATTTAATTGATATTATTATTATTATTTTTGCAAGGATGATTTACCAATTATAGAAAATATCCACTTACGTATTAAAATAGAATAATTCAAGTTTTCCTAGCGGAAGGACCCCGCCTCCGCATTTCTATTTAAAATCGGTCATAAAAGTAAATAACTTCAAAAAATAAAATAAAAAGGTACCACATCAATTTTATCACTACAACATTATTTTTATTTATTTATTAAAATACCCATTTTTCCCACGTGCGCGCGCCAAGCAAACGTCATTAATGCAATTCTTCAAAATCCTTAGTACCTAAATGTTGGTGTAAGGGGTCAGTTCATCCCACAGCAAAATCAAACCAAACAATAAGTTAACAACCATAAAATAAAAATACAAAATCTTTTTGTAATAAAAGCTTTAGAGAAAAAATATTAGTTTTTATGATTCACAAGAGGGTGTGAAAAGTTATAAAATATATTTAAATAACTCCAATAATAACTCACTTTAGAATGAAAATAACAATGACAATAAAATATATGCAGTTTATGCATGCTCCTAAACCTATATGATCCGGATATAGCCAGCCACTAAGGCGTCCACACAGAAGTCACCCATACCAATGGAAAATATTAAACCAGCCACTAAGGCGTCCACAAAGATGCATATGATATGTCATGACAATGATAATAATATTCCAAGATGTATAAATCACTAGCCACTTAGGCAACCACAAAGAAAGAGAATCATAACACAAATAATCAGCCACTTAGGCACCACAAATAAAACATATTCAAACATAAATCACGAGCCACTAAGGCAATCACAAGAACAAATCATTTCACATCAAATTTTTGTAAATCACACAAACATCAATTTTACATCATCATGGATTTTCATATTTATAACTCAATGACTTTCAACACTTCAAATATGCATGTGATCAGACATCTCAAAATCACCATTTTCATTTTAATAATCCATAAGATTCGATTTGAGTACGTGTTATTGGTAACAATTAAATCTCATATCACCAAGAATTAAATAACATAAATTTCATTCATTTCACTGTAAAGTTTTCTGCATTCAAAAAAAAGACTATTCATTATTGTATTTAACAATCAATTTTTTTTTTATATTATTAAAATAAAAATTATAAAATTTCTCATCAATTTCCTCATACACATACATTGTTCATAAAAATCACGTTTTAAATTTAAAATACTCCAAGTCAAGAATTAAAGTCAAATACATCATAATAAGCATATTAATAATTATAACATTATAAAAATTATAACTTTATAATTAAATACTCTAAAACACGTAAAACACTAAACATTTTTATTACAAACATATTTATCAAGGTATAATAATAAAAATATAACTCTATAATTAATTCATCAAGATAGAGGTATTACAAAAAGAAAAGAATCAAAGCGTTATAGTTAATTTCTTTACGATGAAAATAAAATCAATATTTTTCTTTTAAGACATTCAGACATCATATCAATATCTTACGATTCGCTAATTTACTATTTAGTCTAACTCTGCATGGGGAAAAGCCCTTACCTCGAGTGCTTTCCTTCCAAGTGACACTATATCGTCCTCGAAAATTTCAACAAGATGAAAGGACAAAAGTTTAGAACCTCGATCTGAATGTGAGGGAATGTGGGGATGGCTCTTTGAGTGACTTAGAAAATATTTGAGATAAATGTAATGTTGGTAATGGTGTGTCTTACAAAAGAGAGGTGTCTGTGACTAATAAAGGAGGTGGGTAATTGATCAGAGAGAAGGAATAATTCCCTTCATTGAGTTTAATTGCCCACATGAATACGGAATTCAATTGGAATAATAACATTCAATGACCAACCGTTAGGAATTAATTGGCATTCATGTATTTATTATTGTTAGTTACACATTTGAATGGACACAAGAGTAGTGTGGATGATTCAATTTTGACTTGGTCAAAATTGATTTGGTCATTATTTACTCTAAGACATATATTTTTACGAGTTTTAATTGGTTAATAAAAAAAATTCCAATAATTAATTAATATAAAATTACTTCATCAAATAATCAAACATCTAAGGAATAATTATTCTATTATCGTCACACTAAAACAATAAAAAGAATAAACAAAACTAATGGTTTTAATTTAATTAATTAAAATAAGGGTGTTACATTTAATCCTAATTGATTTCACAGTCCTTCAAAACCAGAATGAATCAAATTTAATAATGGGGTTAATCATTTTTTTTATATACTTTGTTATTTTTAACGTACTTTTAGTATTGATTTGAGGTGAAATTTATCGTAAATCACTTTCATAAGTAGTTTATTGCTGATTAGTATTTAAAAATCAATGAAAATTATAACATTAATCGACGATATTTTTTAGAAATAATAACTTATGACATTCTTCACTTTATGAATAAGACAAATAACATGATTGATGTGGATTTTAATACAAAATATATATTTGTTTCTCTTTATTTTTATTAAACCAATATTATTTAAATCACCATTTATATCATAAAAAAATAAATGATTATTAACGCATATTTATAAAAAGATATCTATAAATATTAAAATTTTAAACATTTTTCAAACACTTGTATTAGAATGACATGGTCCATATTTTAATTTTCCTTCATTTTTAAAACACTAGTCAATTCTATTTATATAACTCCAAATGTCTCTTTAAATCATTAATTTTTCTTAAGTGAATAACTCACTTTAAAAAATAAAATAAAATAATTTCAACTAAGCAAAATTAAGTACTCTACATTTACATCACAATAAATGATAAACTCATTAAAATAACTATTATTGATTTTGTCAGTCTCCACTTTATTGAGTTTAAAAATCTAAATCTCTGTAAGTTCAATCCTAATCCGGTTCTAATAAGATTAGTATTAGTAATGACGGTTGACAACCAACCAAAAGTTATTCCATATTAACTTCAAGTGGGATCCAATCCAAATAAAATACAATAAAGAGTCTCGCTCAATCTTGTTTCCAGTTGCTGCAAGTGCAGAGTAAATCCAAACTCACCTAAATAGATATCTGAGCGCCAAAAGGAACCACCACCTCAACTTACAATAAGCCAACATTAATTAATTAATTCATTAATTAATCATTTACGTGGTGAGAGAGAATGGCTTTTGCAAGGTGGCGCGTGTAAATTACGTTCTGCGCGGGTTGATGGCTGCCACCACCACCTCTAACGTCATCCATACGAAGCTTCTAGAATCACCAAGAACCAACCGCCACTTTCGGATCTCCGCAAACACCCACCGTGTCTTTGCAACCTCCGCCGAACTTCCACAGGGACCCTCCTGCATATACGTTGGCCCCCTCGAAACCGCCAATAAAGAGACCCTCGAAGCTCTCTATTGCCAAGTAACTATTTCCAAACCATTGCTTAATTAATTAATTATTATTTTTAAATTGATTTTGTGCATTTTTTTCTTTCAATTCGAATCGATTCTAACATGCTGGCGGTGGCTTTATTGTTTTCTTGAACAGGCACGAGATGCTTATTATAGCGGTGAGCCTTTGATTGTTGATGACATGTTTGATAGAGTGGAGGTATTTAAGCTAATCATTAATTAATTTTAACATGTATAGTTCTTAATTTGTATAAGTTTTAATATTGATTGTTTATCCTATGGAAACAGTTAAAGCTTAGATGGTATGGTTCAAAGTCAGTTGTAAAGTATCCTCGATGCAGTATCAGGAGGCAATCAGCATATGCTGATGCTGAGGTAATTTTCCCCCGAGGTTTTTACCTCACATTCGTGCCTCGCAATTTAACTGTCTCGATTATTGATTTCTTTAGTTATTGTTAATAATTTTTAGAATTCCATTTCATGACTTGTTATGTGGCTGTGAAGTTAGTTTTGTGTGTGATACGATGTATTTCTATTCTATTGAATTTAATGTCTGCTGTAGATGCTACATATCAATGGGTTACTTGGAAGAGCTTGTTTGGGTTTTATCTAATGACATAATCATTTATATTAATGCTTGAATATGCTTACAAAAATAACTTATGACATGCTTAGTTAGATGCAAAGGTGTCTTTAGTGGTTTATCAACATCTTTATCTGGTTAGGATGCCCAGAACCCCCCCACCCCTCCCCACTATGTGTCTTTTTTCTTGTTTTCTTTATTAGAATTTGAGTGATGTGTTCTTAAGGCAGGAAGATCTGTCTATGATTCTTGCATTAGCAAGCACATGGACCACGTTTCTCGCATTTGGAAGTTTAGCATGTCTTGGGCCCATATCATACACTGTTGGCATGGCTTATCAAAATGCATTCAATTCAGGATTATCATATGGTAGCCAGACATCTGCATTTGGGTTTCTGGCCACGGTGAATAGCATTATGTTCATTGTGCTGGGATTTGTCATTGGGTACCCAGTTGCATCAGCTTCAGGTAAAATCTTTTTGCTGTTATTCTTCTTCACCATTTGATTATTTTATTTCCAAATTTGTACTCAAAACATCTCAAATGCCAATCCTTTATATTCGTTTCAATTGTTTAAAATTCTTTTTGGAGAGTTTTCTTTCTGTAGTCTCAGAAAAATAATCAATCCTTCCTCACATTGCCACAGCTTATGTATATGTATTTTATTATGTGTCAATTTGCGCAGTTAAGGTGCTTCAAGGCCTGTGGAGGAATGATTTGGTCGCACTAAAAGGTGCATGTCCAAATTGTGGAGAAGAGGTTAGACTGTGAGATAAATTCATATAAGCCTTCCCTTTTTTTTCCGTCTTATTTTCCTTAAATTGATGTTTATATCTGTCCTGTTTGAGAGACACATATATAAGGTTTATCTACACTTAAGCATACTCTGGTTGAATTGATTTTCTTTCAGGTATTTGCATTTGTGAGAATGGACAGAAACATTGACTCGCCTCACAGAACAGACTGTCATGTGTGTGAAAGCTTATTAGAATTTCGCACCAACGTGGAGGTAATAATGTGTAGATTTTTTGACATGTTGCAAAAAATCTGTTCATAAAACTAGACTCCTATTTATTCCACTTAATTGGAGAAAATTGAAAACAACTGTACTGAATTTTCACAGTGCATCTTAATGATGTGCAAGCTAGAGAATATTTGTTTCAGCCATATTTTTCTCCTCCTTCCAAAACAAAACAAAACATTGTTCCCTCCAAAACATGATCCTGCACTTTGCATGACATGTTGTTGTGTTATCAATTTTCAGCAATCAGTTTCAAGATTTGGTAGACAGTGGGTATATGGGCGTATATACCTTGTTTCACTTAGAGGCAAATCCCGACGCCAAAGACAACCGTAAATTTCCTTCCCAGCATTTGTGACTTGCTTCAGTTATTGTCAATACTATAGCAGCTATCTGAATACCATCAAAAGAATTCGACAGTTTTTGCTTTGAAACCAATTTAATATACTTTTTGGTAAGGAAGAAGTGTACATGTTGGGGTAGACAACCAATTTCTTTGATTTGAATGCAAATTGGTATTGTGCAATATTTTGGAGGAGAAATTTGATATGTAAACTTTTTTGACATTTTTCATTTGATATGAGATCGGATGTAGAATTTCTAGGAATATTGACTTGTCATGACAATTAATATCTCATGTAACGCAGAAATCCAATGGCCATGTACACCAGTTGATCTCTGTATTATTTTTCTTGTACATGATACTATTGCCATGAATGCAGATGCCATAGTTATTGTTTCAGTTGTGATTTTTTTTAAATGCCAAATATTAGTGTGTTAGTATTACGTTGGAAGTAGAGATCAAACCCGCAGGCTTCTTATCATTTCATTTCTTAACTCCCCCACTTGAACCACCAAACCAACCTTATTGTTATTACTATTCTTATTGTTTGTGACATGTTCATGTTTAGTCTCGGCCACCGTCGACATCGATTCCATCTCTGATCTGTTCAAAAAATTAGGATTCCCACATTTGGTAGTGGGTGTACATATCTATGACGCTTGTAGTACTTATTGTTTCTATTCGTAAAAAATAAATGGTGGTCTTTATTTTCTATCAATGATTGGTATCTATGAAATCTAGCATATCAATAATATGAACAATTTTTTTTATAATCTTATTTTATTTTATAAAATATGATAAATTTTACTATAATTAACTTACACAACTGTGAGGTTCTAGTTTGAATATCGACATTTGTGAGTTGACTTAGAATTTAAGGACACTATAAACAAAATTTAATTATTAGAATCTATTTTTTAAGATTTAAATAATATAAAAGAATTTTTATTTTCATTTTTTAATTTCTCTAAAAGGAAATGAAAAAAATAAATTTAAACATAAGAAATTCATGCGTAATACTTTTACCATAGACTTGACATTTTTTCAACATATTGGAAATTCATTTCTATATAAACTTTTCACACCGTTGATAATTAGATAGATGCAATCAGATATCCTCCGCTCTATGTCAACATATAGTGGCGACATGGTGTGAGGCGGTTTTGGTGGGGGATATCTTTGGAAATGTGACTTTTTGTCCATTAAATTTTCATGTCATCTTCCGTAAAACCTTTGTTTTATTTGTTTAGATAAATAATGGTATTGAAATATAAAATATGATATAAATACAACACTGTATAAAGTATAGGAGTTATATTTTTCATAAAATATCATATTAATATCTCATTTGTATAAATTTTGTGTTCTAATAACATTATATTTATGAAATAATGATAATAAAGAGTTGGAATAGTGTGAACTGAGTTTTTGAGTAAAATAATTTAAAATAAATACAATTTATTATAATAATTTAAAAAAAAATATAATTTACTGTCAAACTAGTCTATAATGTCATGAACTAAACTACTGATTTTGATAGTTTGAGTACCACTGAATCAGAGATATAAGTGACAACGTCTTACACTTTCAAAAACTAAAATGATAATTTATCTTTTATTTTTTAGATGAGTTTAATTTGTATTCAATAATAGTTTAAGATATTTTATACTCTTAGTACATCACAATCACTCATATCTATTACCTTAAATATGATTACTATACAAGTTAAACAATTTTTAACATCAAATGATTGTGATTCATCATCAATATAAAAACTTTTCTTTAAATTAAATCTTTTTTAAACTTAAGGGAAAATGTGTCCGATATCAACCTTGGAAGTAAAAATAAAAGAATAACAAACAAAATTTATTAACTTACTAATAACTTTATATCATTTATTAATACATCTAGATCATTACATTTTAATATTAAAATCATGTAAGACATACAAAGAGAGTTTAGTAAAACATCTCTACCACCTATCTTGGTGAATTTCATGATTCATTATAAATTAGGATTTAAAAAATGTTCTACAACAATATATGTAACGAGTTGAGATTATATTTATTTAAAATAATAATAATAATGTATCATAAGTATAAATATTTTTACATACAAATGATAATTTGAATTTTTAATAGATTAAAATATTAATTAAAAAATAAAATAATAAATGGTAATCATTCTTTCTATGTTAAATTGGTTTACAATGAGGTGCCCCTATTTTATTTTTAAAAAAGAAAACCGTAAAACACAGCCAATACTTTTGTTTGACATCTTTTCCGCAGGTTTAACTTTTACCTCTAAAAATATAATATAATATTCTATTTAATTTTTGGTACTGTAGCTTAAAAAAATGATTTTTGTAAAAAAGATAAAATAATAAAAATAAATAATTGATGAAAGCATAGACGCACTTGCATTGCATCTGTCTCCATTTCAGTTTGAGTCCGATTTGGATTGGATGAGCTCAGACGAACCAAAAGTTTTGACAATATCTCTTTGATTCCGATCGTCTTCTGAATTAGGGTTTCACTTTCACTTTCACTTTCAGAGAGAGAGAAAGATGGGTACTCCCCAAAAGGAAAATGAAAGCAAGGGTTTCTTCTCCGCTATGTCTTCTCGCTTTTCTGTCTTCAGCAACGCTATGCACCGATCTGTCAACGGGTACTTTAATTCCTTAATTCACCTCAAAACCTTCAATTTTTTTATCTCACATATACATGCTCCAGATTTGTATGCGTTTTTTCTTAATCATTATAGTGTGAGAATTATTTATTTGTTACTTATAATAAATAACAATTCAAATGGTCAAATTATTTAAATTTAAATTATTTAAGTTATTTATTCGTGTTTATGTCTTAATCCTACCACTTAAGAATAATATTACTAATAAATCCACGAAGTTTGGTCGATTATAGCAGCCACCATGCATTTCAGTTTACTCACTAAGATATGCTATGATTTGGAGGAATTTAAATTGATTTCTATGTTTTTTCTTTGGTTTTAGGCTTCTTGGATATGAAGGCGTAGAAGTCATAAACCCAGAGGGAGGTAAAGATGATGTAGAGGATGAAGTTCAGAGAGGAAGATGGAAACCGGAGGTGCTCATTTTGTTTTGAAATTCTTTTTAATTTCAGGCTTTTCTTCAGAATTGCTTATTTCCAACCCCTTCAATTAAATTGTTTGTTTTGTTTTTAGTTTTTGGCTCTTGTAAAAAGTTTTACACTATCAGCACTTCATAACCCATCACGCCTGTGACTTTAGAAATAATTATGGTAAAAGTAAAACATTTTTAATGATCTTACTGGAGTGTTAAAACCCTTTACACTGACTGAGTGTATATAAATCAAATCCTTAGTTTATATTCTTTTCCTCACTCATACATGCTTGCAGTCTGAAAGTTATTAACCCTTTTTCTCTTTTTGTCCCTTGTATATATAACAGGAAAGAGATGGTTACTGGAGTGTTAAAACCCTTTACACTGACTGAGTGTATATAAATCAAATCCTTAGTTTATATTCTTTTCCTCACTCATACATGCTTGCAGTCTGAAAGTTATTAACCCTTTTTCTCTTTTTGTCCCTTGTATATATAACAGGAAAGAGATGGTTACTGGAAGATGATGCAGAATTATATTGGGGCAGATGTAACGTCACTGGTGACACTGCCAGTTATTATATTTGAGCCAATGACTATGATTCAAAAAATGGCTGAGGTCTGCTAGCTTTATGTTTTTCTCTTGTTAATGGTTCTTTAATTTGTATTGTCAGTTGATTGAAATTGGAACTTTAAATTGCATGAACTAGTTGATGGAGTACTCGTACTTGTTAGATAAAGCAGATGAATCAGAGGATCCCTACATGCAGTTGGTGTATGCATGTGAGTTATTTTTCTCCCTTGTGTTTTCTCTTGTAATGTTTTTCCCCCCAATTGAATTGAATACTCAAGAGTAATCTCAGATACATAGTTTTAAATAGAAATGATTGATAAACAAGAAGCATATATAAACATCATAACTATTTTTGTTGAAGTATTCGGATGAACGGCCTCATTTATCTTCAACTGAAGCTTTTTGCAATGGTTTTTGTTCTTCTTATTGCATTGAAGTGACTATAAACTATAAACATGAGGCATGTGTTTTTTATTTCTTCACTATTTAATCTAAATTACGTAATGTTCACAGCATCATGGGCTATATCTGTGTATTTTGCATACCAACGAACTTGGAAGCCTTTTAATCCTATCCTTGGAGAGACTTATGAATTGACTAACCATGGTGGAATTACATTTCTTGCAGAACAGGTATCTTTTCAGTTTATGATCCTCATAGGTACTCTTTGATGCTGAATGTTCTCTCTCTCTCTCTCTCTCTATATATATATATATATATATATATATATATACACACACACACACACACATAATTTAGTATTTTTAAAAAAGTTCTTAGGTAGTGAAAGTGAACAAGACCAACACACACACACACAAAAACATATATGGATGGTAAGGTATGTCAAAACTTATATAATTCAGACATTCGTAGATAGATAGTCTAGCAGTAGATATGTATTTATATTTGAAATAATATATATTTAAATAAAGTGGTGTATTGAAATACTAAATTATTTTGAATTTGTGTGAAAGTTTGTATACTGGATTGATCTACTTCATGAGAATTTTTAATTCATTGTTGGACTGATAAAAATCATTTATAGAAAAAAAGTTATCATGAGGTGTGAATATTTCTAGACTTACACTTGGATCCTAGCTCTCTCTCGCTCCCTCCCTCCCTATTTGTGCATGTCTGTTACATATGCTAGCCCCTTAGAAGAAATATTAATTTCTTCTCTTGCTTTCTAATTTTTTTGTCAAAAAAACTAAGCTTTCTTTATTACTTTTCTATGTCTCTGTATATCAAAAAGTTATTTTGAATTTCAGGTTAGTCATCATCCCCCAATGAGTGCTGGGCATGCTGAGAATGAACATTTTACTTATGATGTAACTTCAAAGTTAAAGACTAAGTTTTTGGGAAATTCTGTTGATGTGTACCCTGTTGGAAGGTGATTAATATATTGCATTTGTTAGTAGATGTCCTATTTTTAAATATTGTTTTTCTCCTATAATATTTTTGTATTCTTCCAAGTTTGCACTCTTATTGCTGCTTTCACCTGTCACACCCTAATTGAAAGAGTTTCCACCACATCTCTAATCTATTCTCCTAAGCAGTTACGAGTGTTTTCAAGCAGAGGAGAGAGACATATAGCAATCTTTGATAAGTACATGGCTTCTTTGTTTCAATCTAATTTAATGCTTTCGTAAGATTTCCATACAAGGTCGCAAAATGCCAGTGTAGGTTTTAGGCTCTTGAAGTGCTTTTTTATGATATTCAATCTTGTAGTTATTCATGGTTATATTATATTATATTATATTATATTATATTATATTATATTATATTATATTATATTATATTATATTATATTATATTATATTATATTATATTATATTATATTATATTATATTATATTATATTATATTATATTATATTATATTATATTATATTATATTATATTATATATATATATATATATATATATATATGATCAATTGTTTTAACCTTTTATGTTCTCATCTGAATTATTGGTTTTGTTGTTGTTTCCTATTTAAAGAGTAATTATACTTTTGTGGGTTATTGTTTGCAGAACGCGTGTGACACTTAAGAGGCATGGTGTAGTCTTAGATTTGGTGCCACCTCCTACAAAGGTTAATAACCTGATATTTGGCCGGACTTGGATTGATTCACCTGGGGAAATGATAATGACAAATTTGACAACTGGAGACAAAGCTGTACTTTACTTTCAACAGTGTGGATGGTTTGGGTCAGTAACATTTCCAGCTCTATATCTTTGGTAGTTAAAGGTTTTTGCACACAAAATAAGAAATTAATTGATGCATATTTGTACCATAATACCCTTAACTTTATCATTAATTGTTTAAGAAATCTTTTATTTTTCAATGCAAAGAACATAAATACTCTAAGGGGGGTATAGTTGGAAAACACATGTCAATTATATCTTGAATTTCTAAAAGTCCCATTGTTTTGAAACAAAATAAAATGCTAAAAGTACCTAAGATTTGGAATGGAGGGAGTAGGATTTAGATTTCAACCTTTGAGCAATTTGTTATTGTTTTAATTTGGCTTGATGTGTATTGAACCTGACTATTTGACTGACCACTACCAGTAACTTACTAATTTTTGCACACTAAAACTGACTCATTTGATGACAATCAAGTGCCTTTGAACTTTGTTCCCCTTCATTTATAATGTCTATGTTTTAGTTCATCTCTTCCCATTAGCTGTTGAGGTATCTTACTAACATCAGTATATAGAGCCTGTATTTAAGCTCTACCTGTTTCCTGATCTTTTGTAGTGCTGGTCGCTATGAAGTGGATGGCTATATTTATAATTCTGCTGAAGAGCCTAAAATTTTAATGACTGGGAAGTGGAATCAGTCAATGAACTATCAACCTTGTGATTTAGAAGGAGAGCCTCTTCCAAACACCGAATTGAAAGAGGTGACATTTTTTGTGTTAATCTTCAAATTTACCTTGAGAATTATATTCAAACAAAGTTCACGGTAATTTTGCTTCAAACACTACGCATCTTGCATTCTTTTGGTCACTATTTGATGACAAAATCATTGTGTATGTCATGCTTTGGTAGGTTAGACTTGTAGAGAATTATGTTTATGGCCACAACTTCTTTCCAGTTATGGAATTTTCACTTGACAATAATGCATGGGGACCCATGTGAATATCCTCCATCCATCAGCCCTTGTCTTCTCTTTGGCCATATCTCACACACATGCACAAACTCTTTTAAGTTAAAATCCAAATTTAGTGTTTGAAAACATTTGATTTGAAGTTATAGCCATTGCAATCAAGAATCTGACATGCAACTCTGATAAACAAAGTAACCTCTGTTAGGATATAGAATAAAGGGTAATTAGAGTAGTTGAAGTAGGTTAGGGTTGTTGGCTTAGTTAGTTAGGTTAGTTATTTTCTGTTTGTTAGTTGTTTCTGTTTTAGGGTAGTTGCTATTAATATCCTTGTGTATAGGAAGTCTATAAATATAGACTTCCATTCCTTTGTAAAGGATCTTTTGCAAAATTAAAAATTGAGTGGTGTAAATCATTGTAGGAGCGTATTCGCTCTGGTGTATCTTTTTATTTGGAGAGATTATCTCCTATCATTTCTTATCTTTTTTCTAAATATTAGTGTTCTTCCTCTAAATCCTTGGAATCCAATTATTAGGTTCCTAACAACCTCACTCTTATATTTGCTGATTAATTGACTGGTAACGGCATTAATACCTTAAAGCTCCTTATCACCGTCATTGGCATTTCATTAGTGATTCTATTATGCAGGTTTGGCATGTTGCTGATGTTCCACCAAATGATAAATTCCAGTATACTCATTTTGCTCATAAAATAAACAGCTTTGACACAGCCCCTAAAAAGTTGTTGGCATCAGACTCTCGACTACGCCCAGATAGATATGCACTTGAGATGGGTGATCTGTCAAAATCTGGAACAGAAAAGAGCAGGTTCATTACCATTTCTTTTGCTCCCTTTCTATCACCTTGTATCCAAAAAAGTATATAGTTGAGCATTGTTAAGCAATGTTTATATAAAATTTCGTAACAGTTTAACATGTTCAATGTTGCATTCTATAATAATTCTGTTAATTGAAATAACTTGGCTGAGGTGGGTTCTAGTTTTGGATTGGTAGGGGTTCTGTTAGAACCTGTATTTCAGAAGATGATCCTAGGTTGACTCAGTAGAGGGAGAAGCCTATAGTGTGGAAGGTTAAATTCTAGAAAGCAGAAAGGTGCGACTGGACATGTTAGCATTCTGTTAGGTGAGAGGGACATACTTGTGTGTGAGAGTAGTTGTAAGAGGGAGGAAAGAGAGGAGTGGGAGAACTCCCTAATTTGGACTGTGTGGCCCTGACACAGTGTAGCTGGTACTTTTGAATCTGATTGAAGCATACCATTTATTTCATTCTGACTTCGGTTTCTGTTTTCTCTCTGTTTCGCTATCCAAGCAGGTTCGGTTTTTGGTGATCAATTTGGTATAGAGTTCTGTTACATTCTGTATTGATCCCTTTTTGCCCCCTTCTCTCTCAATCCCTTGACATTGGCATGAATCTCTACTTGAGAATCTGTTAGGCCTCTGCCACTGTCATCACCACCCCCCTTAAATAGAAAATGGGTTTATGTATCACCAGAGAGATGCTATGAGAATTGAGATTGCTCCCCGAGATATTTATTTATCTTTTGTTTTTTCTTTTCAGTTTGGAGGAGAGGCAGCGTGCTGAAAAGAGAGCCCGGGAGGAAAAAGGGCATAAATTCACACCAAGATGGTTTGACTTAACCGAAGAAGTGACGCCGACACCTTGGGGTGAGTTGGAAATCTACCAATATAATGGCAAATACGACGAACATCGGGCTGCTGCAGATAACTCCAGCAGCATTGATGCTGATGTTAAATCAATTGAATTCAATCCATGGCAGTATGGTGACTTGGCCACGGAATGAAGTAGTTTCAATGTACTTTTGTTATTGGATGCTGCAGTTAACTTTTTACTGGATGCATGGAAGAAATCAATTTTTTTATCTTGTGATGTTGGCTTGTGTACATTGTATCTGCAATTCTCTTTCTGCCTATATCTTAGTATTTGATTGCCATTTGGAATATTTTGCATTGCCAGTGCCTGTACTGGTTACCATGAAATTGTATATATCCTATGCTGTTTTTAACAAGTCAAACATTATTTCACGTGTTTTTTAATCATATATATTTTCCTAGTGTTTTATTATGTTACAACATGCAAAATTTTGGAAAATTCTCCCATAAAATTTGCTTGATGCAAAAGAGAGTAATCAAATGACCCATTGTGTAGCTAGATGATCCATTGAAAAAGATGGTTGTGTTTGGGTAAAAAGAGGTTCATCCTATGTTGTTACATTCCTTAATTCCTTTGTACATGACCTGTGGAGTATATATAAATATTTTTGTACAAGAAATTCAGCCACGTAGGTTACCGCAAATTCTATGCTGAATTATTATAACAATAGTTCTCAATCGATTATTATTTAGAAGAGATGAATTTTTTATCATAATTAAGTCACATAATGTCTTGGATTCGAATCTCTAACCTAACAATATCGATATTTATTAGTTGAGTTGGAGTTTAAAGTCGAAAGTTATTCAATTTTATCATTGATTTATGTAGAAGATAAATTTTTGATTGATTAGATTTTTTTTTGCTGAAAAGATTGGAATGATAGAGTACTCAACACTTTTCATATATATTTTCTTTAATTCTCGATAAATTGATACTTATAAGATTAAACTTCTAACTCATGAGATTAATGATGACAATAAATATTTACTTATTTTAAATTTATTTTGTGTATAGAGCCACTGTATAACTTATTTAGGGATACAACAAATATCATACTTAACAATTTAAGATATTTTAAAATTTATGTCTCAATTTTTTTTATGAAAACTAAATAAAGTAAAATTATTGTGTGATTTGAGTGTAGAAAAGTTTATATGCATAACATTTAATCCCTAAATTTTAATACTAAAAGTGGGGGAATTGTGTATCAAAGTTAATTATTGTGTAATGTAAATTAATACATAGTTTTTTAAAGAAAAATAAATATATATTCACTCTTTGAAAAATAAAACATTGAATCACAACAATTTAATAAATGAGACATCGACATTTAATAAGACTCAAGTATTTGATAGTAATTTAAAAAAAAAAAAGTAGTTACAATATAGAATATTTAAATTATTTTAGATGATTAGCATGTTAATTAAACTCTTAATTCATGACATCATATTTTATGATTTTTAAATAAAAAGAACTATATATCCTTTGAGAGCAAGAAAATATGAAAAGTTGGAGGAAATACATTTGCACCTGCATTTGAGTGAGGGTGAAGAAAAACCAGTCCAGTCCGTGAACAAAGTTGAAGACAGGTCACAGGTTTCCGTGATCTGTCATCGTTCCAATGACTCTTGTTTTTTTGTTACTAATTAATGTTTTCACCACCAACAATATTAGATAACATTAGCATAGAAAGAAAGAAAGAATATCCCTCTCCCACTTCTCTATCTCAAAGCTTCCTCCCTCTCTTATCTTTTACTTCTTCAATCAATCATTATTATTTATTTTAATTTTCATTATCTTTCTGCTTCTTCATACTATGCACTTCCTCTAATCTTCTATTTTTTACTATCCCCAATCCAAATCACTGATTCCTTCAAATGGATCCTCGTTTCAATTCCAATTACACCAACGGTTTTACCCTAGATGTAGAAAATGACACCTTTGGATTTATGGATAACCCTTTTCTTATTCCACTTGATTCAAACAATACTCAAAACCCTACTGAAGAGGATTCTCCTTTGGATGAAACTGATTTCTCTACTACTGTTCTTCGTTACATAAACCAAATGCTTATGGAAGAAGACATGGAGAAGAAACCATGTATGTTTCATCATTCTTTGGCTCTACAAGCTGCTGAGAAATCTTTCTATGATGTCATTGGTGAGACATACCCTTCTTCTTCAATTCAAAATCATCATAATGTTGAAAGTCCTGATGATAGTCTTGGCAGTAACTTCAGTAGTTATAGCAATTGTGGTACTAATAGTACTACCAACTCTGTTGAATCTTGTTGGAGTAGTTTTGATTTTTCTGAGTATAAGCCTTCTATATTGCAAACCACTTTTCCTTCTGATTTTGTTTTTCAAGCTAGTTCAATGAATGGTACTAGTAGTAGTAGTAGTAGTAGTAGTAGCAATTTCAATGTAACAACCAATAGTGGATTCTTGGTTAGTTCTAGGGATGGATTTTGTGATTCCAACTTGCTTAGTAAGAGTGAGTCTGTATTGCAATTTGAGAGGGGTGTGGAGGAAGCTAATAAGTTTCTGCCTAAAGTGAATCCCTTGGTTATTGATCTAAAGAAGAATTTTTTTGTCCCTTCTTTTAGAAAGGTTTCTCAAGAGGTAGTAGTTAAGACGGAGAGTAATGAAAGGGAGCATTTTTCTCCTGAGCCGAGGGGGAGGAAGAATCATGAGAGGGAAGATGAAATGGATTTACAAGATGAGAGAAGTAATAAGCAGTCAGCTGTTTACACCGATGATGGCAGTGAGCTATCCGAGCTATTTGATAAGGTTCTGCTCGGTGTGTGCTCAGGTTATGGAAATAGAGGAGCTCCTACTTGTGGTAGTAAGGAAGAGCAGCCTAATGGAACGGATGTGAGTGTTCAGCAGAAAGAAGAAGTAAACGGTTCTGGTGGTGGAAAGAGTCGTGCTAAGAAACAAGGAAATATAAAGGGTGTTGTGGATCTGAGAACAATGTTGGTTCGGTGTGCACAATCTGTTTCTTCTGATGATCGTTCAACTTCTCTGGAGTTATTGAAGCAGATAAGGCAACATTCTTCTCCACTAGGTGATGGATCTCAGAGGCTGGCACATTGCTTTGCGAATGCCCTTGAAGCGCGCTTGGCTGGCACGGGCACTCAGATTTATACTGCTTTATACTCCAAAAGAACCTCTGCTTCTGACATGGTGAAAGCTTACCAAATGTATATTTCAGCTTGTCCGTTCAAAAAGCTTGCAATCATTTTTGCAAACCATACAATTTTGAATCTAGCCAAGGAAGTAGAAACTCTTCACATTGTAGATTTTGGTATCCGTTATGGCTTCCAATGGCCTGCCCTTATTTATCGTCTGTCAAAACGACCTGGTGGGCCTCCCAAGCTGCGCTTGACAGGGATAGAGCTCCCTCAACCTGGCTTCAGGCCTGCGGAGAGGGTCCAGGAGACAGGGCTTCGCCTGGCAAGGTATTGTGAACGTTTTAATGTTCCATTTGAGTTCAATGCTATTGCACAGAAATGGGAAACCATCAAAGTTGAGGACTTGAAGATACAGAGAAATGAACTTCTTGTAATGAATTGTTTATGTCGATTTAAATATCTACTTGATGAGACAGTAGTGTTGAATAGTCCCAGGGATGCTGTTTTAAAATTAATTAGGAAGGCAAATCCCAGTATCTTTATACATACTACTGTCAATGGGAGCTATAATGCCCCATTCTTTGTGACAAGGTTCAAGGAGGCTCTTTTCCATTACTCTACCATGTTTGATATGCTTGACATCAATGTTGCCTGTGAAGATCCAATGAGGTTGATGTTCGAGAAAGAGTTCTTTGGACGTGAGGTAATGAATACTATTGCTTGTGAGGGTTCCCAGAGGGTCGAGAGGCCAGAAACATACAAGCAATGGCAGGTTCGGAACATAAGGGCTGGATTTAAGCAACTGCCCTTGGATAAACAACTCATCAACAAGTTAAGATGCAAGTTGAGAGATGTATACCACAGTGATTTCATGCTTGTTGAAGATGGAAACTGCATGCTGCAAGGTTGGAAGGGTCGAATAGTTTATGCTTCCTCCTGTTGGGTACCTGCATAGGCTTTGGCAATGATCTTCTCAGGGAGTTTAGGAAAAGCGTTTCTTGAGTTTGTAGCAGGAGTCTGGCAAACATAAGTTAGACTTGTTAATAGTTCTATGGTTGACATTATAGAAGCTGACCATGCCAATGGAATGGTATTGAACAGTTTAGCTTCAGAACCCACAACATCTGTATTTTGTTAAGTGTGTGTATAATATAACTTATAACTAATAACTATGCTATGTGAATGACTTATTTAGATGCATATTAGTTAACTTTTCCCGTGTTGGGTAGTCATTGTTCATAAGCAGCAGAATCCTGAGTAACATTTTCTTTCTATATATACAGTGTTCTAAATGACAATCCCGGAAGCGGTATTTTAAAGATACAAATTATTATTATTATTATTATTATTATTATTATTATTATTATTATTATTATTATTATTATTATTATTATTATTATTATTATTTTATCACAGATTATGTCTTGCATATTACTATATGATTGCGTTGCAAGGAACGAATAGTAGTTAAAATACAAGCAGTGTCATGGCCAAAATTTGATTTTGGAATAGAATATAGTTTATAACATTTTGTCTTTTAAAAGAAGACTATTGCAGTGCCATTTAGCCAATTAATAACGGAGAAAACATAGACAAAACAACTCAAATAAATAAATCCAACAAATATTGGAGAGTGGACTCGCTCCTGAGTCTTGACGACGTAAAGAAAGTTTGAGCTTGGCAAACAAGCAACAACAAACGTAGGTCCTATGATCGAGACTACGCTTTTCATTAATTTGACTTTAGTGCAATTTTAGTTTGATGTTATTATTTTGACTAAAGAGCACCCGTGCATATGTCTCTTACTTTAATTTCATCCAACGTATTAAGTTTTTTATTTTTTATTTTTTATTTCTTTTGATTTAATTATTTATTTTAATTTTAAATGATAATTTAATTTTTTATATTTTAAAATATCAATAATGTTATTTTTTACAAAATTTCAAAAAATTCATCAAAATTTTTAAATAAAATTTATAAAATTAATTATTATTTTTAATATAATATAAATTTCATTAAATAATTAATTTAAATATTTAAATAAATTAATATTTTTATCTCCAAATTCATCAATAAAAAATAAAATAATAATGTGTCGGTATTAAAGTGAATGAAGAGCATGAAGTGGCATGGGCATGTGTCAAATTTAGATACCTTAGCACTAACTAACAGGTTCCATGTTCACCCATGATTTTTCTTTTAGCAACTGTGCCAACATTCAACTTCTCCGAAGATTCCTGATATTATCCATTCCCAAATATTTATTATATTATCATATTCTCTTAGTCAAAGAGGCTGCATCTCTTTGTCAAATAGAGAGAGAGAGGCTGCTTCTCTATAAAGTAACACAGGGTTCTTCATCCATCTCTTTGTATCTCCAAATTTCAACCAAACCCTTCTCTTTAAACAAGCAACAATTCAGGTCAGTTCAATTCAAATCTTACTTATTGTAAAACCATTTTATTATTTTTGTTCCCACTGTTCCATTTTATTTATATTAATACTTTCTTTTCATTATTTATTTATTTTCCTCAACAAACAGACAAACATAAGGATGGATCCAAACTTTTCTTTAGCTAGCAATTTCATAAAAGACTACTACAACAACTTTGATGAAGAAGGGTCTGATCCAAATCAATACAAAACAAGCTTTGATGAGTATAAAAAATATGAGAATCTCCTTGATGCTGATCCTCTTGGTTTTGATGCTAACATGATTCCTATAGAAGGTTCTATGGTGACAGATCCTTCTCTAGAAGACACTGATTTTTCAGAAACAGGAAAGTTCATAAGCCAAATCTTGATGGAAGAGAACGTTGATCAGAGACCTTTTTATGACCCACTAGACTTACAAATCACTGAGAGATCTTTCTATGATGCTCTCTTACACCAAAAACCTCTTTCCCCTAATCAACACCCCTTAGATATTCATAATCATACTCATAATTCTGATGGCAGTAACAGCAACAGCAGCATCGATAATTCTAGCGAGTCGAAACCAACTTCCCCTGATACTCCTGTTTCTGATATTGCTAATCATGGTTTTCAGTTTAATTCCAGTGCTATTCCTCACACTTTTTCTCAACCCTCTTCACAGAGTGTTGGTGATGGACTCAGAGATTTGAGTTCTTCTATCACCAATTTGTTGGTACAAAACATTTTCAGTGATGCAGATTCTGTTTCACAATTCAGGAAAGGTTTAGAAGAAGCCAGCAAGTTTCTTCCTCCGCAGCCTCAACTCTTGACTGGTTTAGAATCTTCCAATTTCAACATGGATGGGGAGAAAGAGAATCTGTTTGTGTTGAAGGGTAGAAAGAATCACAAGCGCGAAGAAAGTTATAGTGAAGAAGAAGAAGAAGAAGGGAGGAGAAGTAACAAGCAATCAGCTGTTGGTGTTGTTGATGAGGATGAATTGTCAGATATGTTTGATAAAGTGTTGCTTAATGTGGAACATTTACCACTATGCAATGAGAATGATAGCTTGAAGAATGGACTGGTGAAAACGGAGGAGCCACCTCCATCTAATGGAGCGAAGGCTCGTCCTAAGAAACAAGGCAGAAAGAAGAATGAAACAATAGATTTGAGGAATCTTCTGCTTCTGTGCTCACAATCTGTGTACGCCAATGACAACTTAAATGCTAATGAACTACTTAAGCAGATTAGGCAACACTCTTCACCCTTTGGTGATGCACCACAGAGGTTGGCTCATTACTTTGCTAATGGCCTCGAGGCACGCCTTGTCGGTGATGGTACTGGTGTACAAACATTCTATTCCTTGATGAGCTCCAAGAGGATTAGTACTGCTGAGTTTCTGAAAGCATATCAAGTTCATCTATCGACAAGCCCATTCAAAAAGTTTGCGTACTTCTTTGCAAACAAAATGATAATGAAAGTTGCTTCAAAGGCTGAAACCCTTCACATAATTGATTTTGGTATCCTTTATGGTTTTCAGTGGCCAATACTTATTAAGTTTTTATCAGATAGAGAAGGTGGACCTCCCAAACTGAGGATCACTGGGATAGAGTTCCCTTTACACGGATTTCGTCCCATGGAAAGAGTTCAGGAGACTGGTCGTCGTCTTGCAAACTATTGCAAGCGTTTCAATGTTCCCTTTGAGTTTAATGCCATAGCATCACGGAACTGGGAAAAGATTCGAGTCGAAGATCTTAAGATCAAGAGCAACGAGGTAGTTGCTGTAAACTCTCTGATGAGGTTTAAGAATTTACTAGATGAGAGTATTGAAGCGAACAGTCCTAGAAATGCTGTTCTGCATTTAATCAGAAAGATAAATCCTAATATTTTTACTCAGTCTATTGTTAATGGATCATATAATTCGCCTTTCTTTGCTACACGGTTTAGGGAGGCACTGTTTCATTTTTCTGCTATTTTTGATATGCTAGACACTGTAATACCTCGGGAAAACGAATATAGGATGATGATGGAGAGGGAAAGTTATGGTAGGGAGGCTATGAATGTTGTAGCATGTGAAGGATTAGAGAGAGTTGAGAGACCTGAGACATACAAACAGTGGCAGGTTAGGAATACAAGGGCTGGTTTCAAGCAGCTTCCATTGAACTCAGAATTAATGGCTAAATTTAGGACAAAGTTAAGGCAATGGTACCATAAAGATTTTGTATTTGATGATGACAACAATTGGATGCTTCAAGGTTGGAAAGGCCGCATTTTATATGCTTCAACATGCTGGGTGCCAGCATAATCAACTCGCATCTTACTAGACTTATGGTGTGAATTTTTATTAATTATTAGAATCAGTTATAGCTTTTTACTCTGTCCTTTCCCTTTGTTAAGGTTTTGAGTAGTAGTTGTACTAATACTAGGAGGCAGATACTTGAGATAGTATTTCAGCATGTATGTTGCAATGATGGGCTTATTTTGCTAGCTCTTTAGCAGCTTGTTATAATTATTTTTAATAGTAGAAGCTTGTTTTTCTTATTTAAGTACCTTTGAGATTATGACATGACATGGCCTATTCACATAATCTTCATTGTTTTCTTTCTTGCCAATTATTCTGTTGGATGTAGGCTACATGACATGGCCTATTCATATTGTGAAATATGCATGTCATAAATTGTTTCAATGGAGCTTGCACCCTGCACACACAACATACTAGTAGTTAGCTCTCATCACTCTCCTTGCAGCCCATAATCTTTATTTTTATACCGTAATAAACTGCAGTCACAAAGCTTCCAAATGTGTTTTTTGTTTCAAGCTGAATTCATTGTAATAAAATGAACTCTACCTTCAACAAAGGTGGAGTAAAAAATGCAGGTATTTGGGCCTTCCATGCTGTGGTGAATGGAAGTTACAATGGAGATGATAAAGGTTATATATGAAAATGGGAAACTAAGCTCATTATTGTAATTAGAGTCAAGAGACCCTCTTTTTTTATTATCTTTTCATTACCTTTTTTGACAAGAAGAAACCCAAAAAAGACAAAAAATCAAAATCAAAATTAATTACTATCTTATAGTTATGTCTTAAGATGATAATGTAGATATATGTCTCTGTGGACTAATGGCTCAACTAATTATTGAGTGTTGACTCTTGATATGTGCTGTTTTCTCTCAGCTCTAATATTATTCTAGTTTAGGTTGGTTATTCAGCTGTAACTGAATTTGTAATTGGGTAGAGGCTAGTATATAAAGCCTTTGGAAATAGGAAGGGGAAATACAGATAATGAATTTTAATATCCACAAAAAAGAGAGAACAAAAACAGTTGAGAGAAAAAAGATAGATCAGAGAGAGTTCAAACTTCAAATGGATCTTTGGGATCAAGGGTTGAATTGTGCATTTACTCTCAAAGATGTAATTTGACTAATTTCTCACAATCATACTGATCATTCAAGTTGGACCATGTCTTCCAACGATTTTCTTCCTTTACTTTCTAGTTATTCAAGTATTCTGCAGCTTTATGTTAATTTCATTACATGCACCTTGTTCTTCATTGATGATTCATTTGATTTCGCTGGTACACCATTCTAACAGACTCTTGTATTAAGAGAAATTATTGTGTATATAATATATTAATTAATTGCTTTAACTTTTTCTTTTATATATAAATTATTTTACAATCCTTTTGTCATATTCCTTAGTTTGTTCTTCAGGTTAACTTAACCATATCCTTTTGCAATATAACTCGTCCCATGAACATCACTTATGATAATAATTGATACATCACAAAAGACCATTAAGAATAGAATCAACAGCATGTATTAATCCAAATTCAACCCAAAATCAAATAGACTAATAGAATGAACAAAATCTACATGAATTTATAATAGAAAACGCATGATCTAATTTAAAAACCTAATTACACATGCTGAATGTCTATAAAAATCTAATAAAAACGCTCACACCATATGTCTAGTATGATGTGAGTTGATTAATTATGATGGCACCCAACATGTGGAAGCATACAAAATACGACCTTTCCAACCTTGAAGCATCCAGTTGCTGTCTTCATCAAATACAAAATCTTTATGGTACCATTGCCTTAACTTTGTCCTAAATTTGGCCATTAATTCTGAGTTCAATGGAAGCTGCTTGAAACCAGCCCTTGTATTCCTAACCTGCCACTGTTTGTATGTCTCAGGCCTCTCAACTCTCTCTAAACCTTCACATGCTACAACATTCATAGCCTCCCTACCAACACTTTCCTTCTCAATCATCATCCTCCATTCATTTTCCCGCGGTATTACAGTGTCAAACATATCATAAATAGCAGAAAAATGAAACAATGCCTCCCTAAACCGTGTAGCAAAGAAAGGCGAATTATCTGATCCATTAACAATAGACTGAGTAAAAATATCAGGATTTATCTTTCTGATTAAATGCAGAACAGCATTTCTAGGACTGTCCGCTTCAATACTCTCATCTAGTAAATTCTTAAACCTCATCAGAGAGTTTACAGCAACTACCTCGTTGCTCTTGATCTTAAGATCTTCGACTCGAATTGTTTCCCAGTTCCGTGATGCTATGGCATTGAACTCAAAGGGAACATTGAAACGCTTGCAATAGTTTGCAAGACGACGGCCAGTCTCCTGAATTCTTTCCATGGGACGAAAGCCGGGTAAGGGGAACTCTATCCCGGTGATCCTCAGCTTTGGAGGTCCACATTCTCTATTTGATAAAAACTTAATAAGCATTGGCCATTGAAAACCATAAAGAATACCAAAATCAATAATATGAAGGGATTCAGCCTTTGCAGCAACTTTCATAATCATTTTATTTGCAAAGTAGTATGCAAATTTTTTGAATGGAGGGCTAATATAATGAACTTGGTAAGCTTTCAAAAACTCAGCAGCAGTGATCCTTTTGAAGCTAGGAGAGGAAAAGAATGTTTGTGCACCAGTACCATCGCCGATAAGGCGTGCATCCAGACCATTGGCAAAGTAATGAGACAACCTTTGTGTTGCATCACCAAAGGGTGAAGAGTGTTGCTTAATCTGCTTCAGTAGTTCATTGGCATTTACGGTGTCATTGACATACACAGATTGTGAACACAGAAGCAGAAGATTCCTCAAATCCACTGTTTCTTCATGTTTTCTGTCTTGTTTCTTGGGACAAGCCTTTCTTCTATTTGATGAAGGTTGCTGCTTCTCTGTGTTAGCTTGTTCGTTCTGCAGGCAATAATTTTGTTCATTGCAATGTGGCAAATGTTCCACATTAAGCAAAGCTTTATCAAACATTTCTGATAACTCATCCTCAGCAACAACACCAAGTGCTAATTGCTTGTTACTTCTCTCTTCTTCTTTTTTAGTATCACTTTCTTCGCGCTCGTGATTCTTTCTACTCTTCAACACAAGTGGATGATTATCTTTCTCTCCAATTTTATTGAAATAGGATGACTCTAGAGCAGTTAAGAGTTGAGGCTGTGGAGGAAGAAACTTGGTGGCTTCTTCTAAACCTTTCCTGAATTGAGAAACAGAATCGGCATCACTGAATATGTTTTGTGCCAACATATTTGTAATGGAAGAATCCAAATCTCTGAGTCCATCACTAACACTATTAGAGAAAGTGTGAGGAATTGCACTGGAATTAAATTGAAAACCATGATCACCAAGAATAGTATCAGGGGAATTGTGGGTGTTGGAAGTTCCATCATTGGAGTTATGAATATCTAAGGGGTTTTGAGATGTTTTGTGAAAGAGAGCATCATGGAATGATTTCTCAGTGATTTGCAATATAAGTGAGTCATAAAAAGGTATCTGTTCAACATTCTCTTCCATCAGGATTTGGCTTATGAACTTTATGCTTTCTAAAAAATCAGTGTCTTCTAGGGAAGGATCTGTCACTGAGGTCATGGTTGCCAACTTGCCACAGAACATTCAATAGGGCTTGTGTTAGCTGCAAAACAAAAATGATCAGCATCATGGAGGCTCTCATATTGTTGAAACTGTTAAACATTAGATAATTTTGTCACTAATTTAGGAGATTAGTTAGTTCGTTAAATTGATAGGTTATTTAGTTGGTTCAAGTTGAAAAGTGTAGAACTCCTCCTATCTGTATCTTTAATAATCATTCAATATGAAATACTTTGAAGAATTTTCTTTATATCAAGCTCTCAATTTTTAATATGAAATGAATCTTCATCTCTATAATCGTGTGATTTCAAACTAAAACACATCACAATTTGTTTTGTATTGATTTTGACCAGACTCATGAATGCAAATACTTTTGACCAGACTCATGAATCTTTATATATTTTCACCAATACAAACACAAAAAGCTCATCACCTTCTTCATCAAAGTTGTAGTAATCTTTTATTATGAAGTTGCTAGCTCAAAAACAAAACAAGAAAGTTTGTATCCATCGTTTTGTGTTTATTCAGAAATTCATAAATAATAATAATAATAATAATAATAATAATAATAATAATAATAATAAAATAAGGCAGTCAAATAATAATAAGATATGAATTGAACTGACCATGAATTGTGGATGGTTTGAAGAGAAGAAAGGGTTCACTTCAGTTGAAGTTGGGAGATAGAGAAAGAAGATGAAAAATCATGGTAACTTGGTAAGGAAGGATCAAACAGATGAAAATTATAAAATAGCATCTCCTTCCAAGTTTGAGACTTTGGCCATTAATTAATGAGAATATAATAAATAAACTATTGACTAGTTTGCGGATTTCATTTTCATTTTGTTGCCACGACGGTAGTGTTATGATGTTACACACTAGTAATATGGTCAATTTTTTACTTTAGACCTTTGAAAACAAAAAATTATATCACAATGATAAGTAAACTCCACCGGATGCATCACAACATAGATACATTATCAAATATTGCTCAATGCATTTTTATCAAAACAAAAAAGCAACCTTTAGAACAATAGTATTTCATTAAGGTATTTTATCAAACACTACAAATACATTATTATCAAAACTAATTTTTATAAGTTAATAGACAAAAGAAGAGTGTTTGACTTTGAGCTTACCTTGGACCAAATAAATGTCCAAAATTTGCTGCTTTGAGCTTATTTATGTGTTTGAGAATGAAAAGGATGAGATAGCAACCAAACATAGACTTAGTCCATTAATTTAAAGGGAAATGCACAAATACCATTATTCCAAGTTCAAATTAGGAGTAAATTTCATATCAAATAAATAAATTTTATGGTTATGTTGAACAATTTGCTAGCCATGTTAACCATATTTTTACTTTTGTCAATCTAATAACTTTTTATTTGTTAATCAATTTTCCTCGATCCCTTGCTTTACAATAAACCAATGTTATCTTGATATATATGGCTGGGAAATTGAGAAGGACAATGCAATTTTTCTCCTCTTCTCAATTTTTTTTAAACTAAAAGATCAAACTAAAACTTTTAAAAGTTAAATAAAAGACTAATTTATTCATAAAAAATAATTTAAAGGAACAAAAAGTATCTAAACCTAACAATATTTGCTTTATATTAACCTAACAATATATTTACTTTCACCCAAACTAGAAGAAAAGAAAGAGGATGAATTAAAAGGTTGAAGAATATTCTATTTTCCATTATCTGATACGCCTCTTATTAAAAGGGAAAAACTAAACAATTAGTTGGACTCACCTAGAAAGTTGTTCTCCTTAAATTGGACCAAAAGTTGAATGGAAATAGTTGCTTTTAGGATGAATTGACAAAAAAAAAAAAAAATACCTAACAACCATGTGACACATGGCTTTGAAAAGTAGACAAATAGTAACAGTATAGTATTTTATTTTATGAGACAACTAAATATTCTAAAATTTATTTATATTTTGTATTATATTAAATTAAAATTGAACGTTTATTTTACAACAATAAAATATATTTTAAATTTTTATTTTTTCAAACTTACTTTATACTTGAGATACCTAACTATGTATTTTAATTTATACCAGAGATGTAAATACATTAGACTGATCGATAAAAAAATGTTTATTATGTAATTTATATTAAGTTTAAATTAAAGAAATGATGGATTCAATAAGAAAAAAAATATCAACAACACAAAAT
>JBBPBR010000003.1:62458960-62469937 GCA_037974775.1 Cicer pinnatifidum
AAACTTGGTGGAGGAATAAAATATATGTTTTAATAAAAAATGGAGAAATATGAAAAATATAAACTCAGAGAAAAAAGATTTCAAATTATTTAAATAAATAATATATCATAAGCTTTTTTTACATATTTAGCATCAAACGTTTTATTTATTTAAATAACAATAGTCTTTTTTGTATTAAAAAAAGTTGAAGGAGAATATTATTATTAATCTGTATTATTCCTTATTTTTATTTTTTATAAATTTTTTCTATTAAAAAGGTAATTTGTTTTTTTGATTTTTTATATGTTCCTTCTAAAGAAAAAGATAATTGAAGTGCGTCGGTACTAAATATTAATTATGTGACCTCTCTCACATATTCAAACATGACACCAATTGTTTAACAATTAAATTGAACTTAGCTACATGTTCTCTTGATTGGTGTGAAGAGTTATTTAAATAGCGTGACTTCACATATAATATTAGCTACATGTTCTCTTCACACATAATTGAACTTAGTGTGACTTCACATATTACGGGTAATCTCCATGCCAAGGCCCAAACCAAGGTCTGGATCCTGTGAGTAAGAACATAGATCCGCTCCTGTATCCAGTCCAAGGCCCAAATCACCAATACTTAGTTCTCACAATTTTTTACTCTATGCTTCCACTGTAGTATATATATTTCACAATTTTTTTTAAAAAAATATTAACTTTACTCTGATTATTTTTTATTATTTTACAAACTCAAATTTACTTTTTTTTTTCACCATCTAAAAATTTCTAAAACAACTTTTTTATTAGTAAATTCGTAGCATTTTAGTGTGAGACAATAACAAGATAAATTTTACAAATTTCGTAGTATTTTAGTTAATTAAAATAATTAAAAGATGGTATTCAAAAAAATTGAAGATGGACAAAATATAAATTAGTAATATGCAATTGGCAAGAGAAACTATCAAGCTAACAATGTGGAAGAACAACAAGAATAGAAATAGAGAATTCCAAACCAGAAAAAAAAAAAAAAAAAAAAGTTGTTGTTTTAGGAGATTCCAACCAATTAAATTTGTTTGTCCATATTACAAGCGACGACAAAAGCGGAGGTGAAGATTCATAGTCTGAACAAAGAAAATTGTGAACGATTTTTTTCTTTCTAAGTTGCCATGTTTCTTATGTATTTTTTTTATTTTTTTTTTAAGTTGAAGAATGCCAAGTAAGAAGAAAGGAGAGTAACCAAAATTTTGTCCACATAAGATAGTCACATTGTTCTTGCGTTTCGTTATATCATAAGTTTGGTTGATTAAACATTTCTATTTAAATACAATACAGTTAATTAAATTGATCTCATAATATTTGAATTTTTTTTATTAGATAGTAGCTTTAAAAGAAAGGAAATACTACATTTTATTAGGAAAAATAGATTAATATTATTTTGAAACAATAATTATTTAATTTCATGGCATATGAAAATGGCACAAAGCTTTTAAACCTATATTTATTACCATGAGTATCTTTTCTCCCAGAATTTTTGTCTTGATATAGAAAATATGCTCCATCAGGTCTTATTTCTCGCCATTGTTTCATCAATCTTGGCATCAGGTCTAATTAAGTCTTGCTAGTCACGGCATATTATAATGCCTCCATTTATTAATATTATTAGAAATTATGTATACAAAATTATAATTAACTGCAAAAGTTTTTGTGGTTTAATTCAATGTATTAGAAATAATATTTCTAGCAATAAGGGGATACAAGATTGACTTAATAATTGAGTTGAAATAATTATAGTGTAAAATTATAAGAAATGCCACACCGTATAGCATTAGAGCACACTTATTAGGCAATTAACACTATATATTAACTTTAAAAGATTTTGTCAAAAATTACAAGTATTAAATTTTAAAGATGATACCCAAAATATAGAATGTGCACTGAATAAACTATTTAAAGTTGTTTTTCTATCGAAAACTAAATAAGTATAACAAGTCAAGGTGAGTTATAATACTTGCCAAAAAAAAAAGTTGAGCTATAATTCCATCGTTTATTTTTATTAATATTATTTTTCAAATAAAATAAATAAATACGTATAGAAAATCAAAATTTTAAAAGTAAATATATATTTTTAAGTTTTTATCAAACTGTCAACTTTCATATTTTGTATGTATAAAAAATGTCTTCGATTTTTAATTTTTAAAATATTTGTCGACTAACGACAAATCACGTGAATATCTGATTATTTTAAAAAAATTGAGTAATGGTCACTTCCCTCTTAGTTAATCTTTCGTTGTGAAGACCAAGCTCATCTCAAAGACTGCCAAGAGAAATATTGGAGAACTTGGTTGACTTGATGTTCTCATTGCTTTTGTGTAGCACCATTGAATTGAGAGATTAATATAATTTGATGAAAACTAAATAATTAAATACTTACTTTAATAAAAGTTAAAGAAATTGTTTAAGATTTAATTTATACACAATATGAGTGTATAACTTTTGACACTAACAATGCATGATAATTAAATTTAATGTTTTATAGACACTTAAATTTTTAAAAAAGTATTTAACCCTAATATCAAATATACAAACATGCTCCATTGATTTCAAAGTAATTCTATTTTCATTTATGTTATTAAATTTTTTAAAAATACTGCTAAAAATTTCTTTTAGTTTTATTAATTAAAAGTAAAAATTGTAAGATTAAAAATTGTGAGAGTTTAGAAGGGAATCGAAGAACTTAAATAAATAAATAAATAAATAAAGAAGAATTATGTAGAAATAATAGGGGATTTTAAAAGGGGAGGATTTTAAAAGAGGTGAATTTTAATGAGTTTATTTTTCTTCATAATACAAAATTATAAAATTTGAGAGAACTCAAAAATTAAAAAAATCTTTAAAATTTAATAAATTATTCAAATTCAATATATATTGTTATAATACTTTCAAGACCAATCACAAAGAATGGTTTGGCTACCAAGAAAAGTAGGTCAGACTGTGAGACAAATGTATGGTGAATAGTCTTCTTTCAATGACAAATGTATGGTGAATAGACTTCTTTCAATTATCACTTCCGATGTGTGCAGACCATTTGATGTTTCATCACTTGGTGGAAATAGATATTATGTATTGTTTGTTGATGAATTTAGGAGGAAATTGTGGATCTATCTCATCAAAACCAAATGAGAAGTGTTTTCAGATTTCAAGATCCTAGTTGAAAAACAAGTTAATATTTACGTTAATAGTTGCTCAACACGGAACAAGTGACTAAGAGCAGGAATAATACAATTCTTGACATGGTTATAAGCATGATGAAAACAATAATTTACCTCATAATTTTGTGGAGAGTAGTTACAACTATAATAGGTGTCCAATGTTGCAAAAGGTGCCTAAAGAATTTTGAAGTAGAAGCATGCCCATGCTTGACTCATCTTAAGGTGTTTCAATTTTTGGATATATTTACATGTGCTGAAAAACATAAGAAATAGGGTTTGAATTGTGTCTTGCCATTTCAAAAAATACTTTGATTGCTTAGTCAAAAAGATATTATTTATCAAATCGTTCAACTTACATTCATAAAAGTGGTGTAGTAAAATAAAGTTGAATCATAATAACTTAGATCAGAGTAATACATAATGATAAAGAATAAAGATTTTTATACTATTTCACAAAAGATTGTTGCTTCATCTAGTCATCTTCTTACAAAGAGATTTTGTTTTGGTACAATCGAGAACTTAATCACAATTTCAACAATAGCATACAAGTATAATTTACTTTGCCTTTTTAGGCTTTGAGTATTCTTCTTTAGCCTCTCCAAACTGCAACCACTAAAACCACAAGTTCACTGAACACCTTCTAGTCAACCTGATTGTGTTCAAGTTTTCTCAATCTTCTAACTTAATATGGTCAAGTTGTTGAGGTTCATAAGTATTTTTATACTTATTCAAATACCTCTTATGGGTGAAGGAGTTGTTACCACTGATCATAGACTTTGGACATATGTTTCTAACATTTTAGTTTGGTATTTTAAAAGCTCTTTATAGCTTAGAATAATTTGTTTAGCTTGTTTCTAAACTTTAGGTCGAAACTGAATTATAATTTTATTATTTGCATTTTGACCCTTTCTCGCTCTATAGACCATAACTTAAGCTCTGGATATAGAATTGATGCATACGAGGAGGAGTTGGAAAGCTAAGTATTAGAACTACAACTTTTGTGTTGGAAGAAAAGACCAATTCCAAACTTTACTGGGCCTAAATTGCATATTTCGTAATATGTACTTTTGTAATAATTTTAAATAGCGGGCCACTTGTTTATAAATCCTAAAGCCCAATTTCAAGTACTATATATTGGAAGTTTTATTTCTTTTTGTCGGATGAAATTTTAGGATTTAGATTGCTACAAGAAATATACACTTTTTATTTTAATTTCATGGAAGACTAATATTATAAGATTAATCCACGAGTTCAGAGTTTCATCAACACACTGAGATTCAAGTTACACTGTCAATTTCACTTCATGATTCTATATTTGTTTATTTGATTATATTGATATTTTGATTGCTTAAATTGAATTTCAATAAGATCGATTAAATTCATTTGACATAATTTGATTTTAGTTTCTAATTTAATTGAATTATAATTTTACGACGTTTGATCGTTAATTGTAATAGTGTGATGATTGTGATGCTTAACTAGTCAAAGAAACTGAATTCACATAGGATTGATTACGTTTGTTTGATCAATTTTATAATCAAATAAGAATAGAATCACAAATTAGAAATTAAACTCATTCATAGAATATGTGATAGGTTTGAAACTCGAATAAGTGGATTAATCGTTTTGCTCATCTGTTAAAACAAAAATCTAAAAATCCTCTTTCTAATTTGAACTTTCAATTGGTTAATATTATTATATTATAAGTCCTTGTGAAACGACTCAAGTTATTATCTTTATTTACATTTTATCAAATGTATTTGACCCGTGTGCGACAATGGATCAAATTGGCATCGTTGTCGGGGACTATCTGATAACAACGCTCAAAATCCCAAATTCCTTCGTTTAGACCCTTTTTTGAATTTTTTATATTCTCCAAAAATTCCAAAAAAAAAAAATTGTGTTGCCTTTATTTGATTTTTAGAAATTTTTTGTGGTGTTTTTATATTTTTTTGGATTTTATTTGATAGGATTTTTTATTTTTCACTTCAATTTTAGCAATAGGGACATTGTTGGAATTTTTAGAATTGTTATTTTGCATTGCATTATTATAATGATGCATGACTAGGGCTAGTTCTGTGAATCTGCATCCACTTGAACCTAAAATAGATAGGACATTTCATTTATGTTATAGACTTAATAGAGGTGCTAGTGTTAACGAGTCAGGTTTAGATAATGAAAGTGACAACTTGCTGCAAAATATGACTGATGCGAATAATAAAACCTTAAGATAACTTGTTGCACCTAATGTCAATTATAATGCATTGTGTATCACATATCCTAAAGTTACCGTACCATTTGAACTTAAATATGAGTTAATACACTTGCTTCCAAAGTTTAATGGTCTTGCATGTGAGGATCTCCACAAACACTTGAAAGAATTCCATGTTGTGTGTTCTACCACAAAGCCTCAAAGAGTCACAGAAGACCATATTAAATAGAGAGCATTCCCATTTTCACTCTAAAAGATATTGCCAAGGACTGGTTATACTACCTTCAACCAGATTCTATTACAAGTTGGAATGATCTCAAGATATTGTTTCTAGAAAAAAAATTTCGTGCCTCGAGAGTTGCTTCAATTAGAAAATAAATATGTGGCACTAGGTAGATTGACAGGGAACCATTACATGAGTATTGGGAGTGATTCAAGAAATTAGTGTCGAGTTGTCCTCATCACCAGATTTCTGAACAATTGCTCATCCAATATTTTTTTTGAAGGCTTGCTACCTATGGATAGAAGTATTTTGGATGCTACTAGTGGGGGAGCACTTGTCGATAAGACTTCAGAAACGACAAAGGCTTTAATTGAGAACATGTCCATTAATTATCAATAGTTTACAACTAGAAGCAACTTAGCAGTGTTGACAAGGAATGTGAATGAAATTCAAACTTCTTCCCACAAGAATTTAGAAGGTAGACTGGATGAGCTTACATCTTTGGTATAAAAAAATTGGCAATAGGTAAAACCCAAGCAGTGATCTATGGTATTTGCACTTCTCTAGAGCATCCTACAAATTCATGTTCTACATTGCAAGAAGATCCAATTGTCGATGCTCCTCAAGCATATGCAGCAAATATATACCATCCTCAAGTCAACTATGATATGTCATCTAACAGGTACAATCCTGATTGGAGAAACCATCCCAACCTGAGATGAGGGAATTCATCTGCACAACAGCAACCTAGGCATCAGCAGCAACAAAATATTCCACAACAACAAAACAATGCACCTTCATTAGAGGACCTTGTTAAGAAGATGGTTGTTCATAATCTCCAATTTCAACAAAGAACATATTCCACCATTTAAAATTTGGAAACAAAGATTGGTCATTTAGCCACTTCAATTAATCAATTGCAAACTCAGGGGTCAAACCAATTGCCTGTATAGTCAATAGTAGATCCAAATGCTCCCAATGTCAGTGCAATTACATTGAGGTTTGGGAAAGCTGTTGAAATACCAAAGGTACCTGAAACTACAGTAAAAAATAACAAGGTTGCTGAGGACACTTTGATACTTAAAACTGTTGATGTTGAGCAAAATATACCACTTCCTTTTCCTCAAAGGGCACTGAAGACTAAGACAATGGACGAGGCATATAGGGACAAAGAGATCCTTGATACATTTAGGAAGGTGGAAGTGAACATTCCCCTCCTTTAAGCAATTAAACAGATTCCAAGATATGCAAAATTTCTAAAAGATTTGTGCACACACAAGATAATGTTAAAAGATAATGAAAGAGTAAACATGGGGCAAAATATTTCAGCCCTCATTCAGCCCATGCCTCAGAAATGCAAAGATCCAAGAACTTTTTCCATTCCATGTACCATAGGCAATAGTCAATTTGAAAATGATATGTTAGATTTAGGAGCTTCCATTAATGTTATGTCTACATCTATTTTTAACTCTCTTGCTCTTCAATTAATGTTTGTCCTGCTGGACTTGTGGAAGATGTACTTGTTCGAGTTAATGAATTGATATTTCATGCAGATTTTTACATTCTGGACATGGAGGGAGAAAATAAGTCCAACAGGGCGCCTATCATCTTAGGCAGACCATTCTTGAAAACTGCTAGAATAAAGTTTGCATTAGTTCCAATTTGTGTCTGAATTGACACAAAGTTTGTTTCTAGGATTCTAACTCTCATTGAGATGATATTACATTTCTAGTTCTATAATAATTCAAGTGTATAAAATACTTTGACTGATTTATATCAATTCTAGTAACAATTTACTTAAGGAATTTTTCATTTATTTTTTTCTTTCGATGTGTTTTAGGCCTTTTTCATTCTCTTAGGTTATCGATTGATTAATCAGTTTCTACTTCAATACTGAGAAAAAGTATTCATTGAGAATGTTACTATTGGAGATCTTGAATCAAAATTTAAGGCAAATTGAACTTTAAGACATACCGATATATATCTTCATAATTGATTTTGTGTATCTTCAATTAAGAAGATTGATTTCAGAGGATGTCACTATCAGATGATGTTGTGCACTTATTCAGTCAGATGATTAGTCCATTATAACGAGCAGAAGTTGTTGAAGCTTAGACTTCTTATCATAATGTTGACTTGATATGTTGACCCGACAATAAATTGATTAACTAGAATCAACAAATGTAGGATTATCAAAGTGAACTTGCATTAATAGATTCATCATAGACGCATTGAGAGTGTGTTTATCAGAGTCTGGTACAACTTCAACAAATTTTTCAAAGTCATTGTGAACTTGTTTAGTAAATTCTCTTATATTTATTCATTAGAGGATCCAACTTGTACTAGAATATTAACTTTATTAAAGGCTTCGTTTGGAGCTTACTTTAGGTCTTAGAGTTAAAGGATCAATATGGATCTTTTGTCAAAGGCAAATGGCATTATCGCGTTCATTTCCTGTTATTACCGGTCAAACATTGACTTGTATATCCTTTGTCTTTTAAGTTTTGACTCGCATTGTAGATTATCATATGATTGTTGCAATGCTCCTTATTGTTATATTATGACTAGTTCTATTTATAAACATAATTAATTGTTTATTAGGTGATAATATTCTCTATGTAAGAAATACTTAAATTATCATCTCTAACTTACTCATAATTTATGATACCTTAAAATATATACTCATTAATATAAATAATTGTCTTCTAAGTTAATCTTCACACTTAACAAATATAGTTAGGAGATAGTTGATCTTTATTTTTATTTTTATCATCAAAACATCAACAATAAGATTATAGCTGAAAACAATTTTGCACTAACAATCTTCCCATTTTTGATGATGATAAACAACTATATAATTAATGAGCAATTATCCTTCACAAAAATGAAATTTAAAAGAAAGCTCCCCCTGAATGTAGTACTAAAAAATTGTTTAACTTAATAATCATTTGATCTTCTAAAAGAAAACTTAAAAATAAATATTATGGGACTCCCTCTGAATATGATAAACAAGATTCTTTAAGAATTTCAAACTTATTAAGTTATTTAATTTTTGATACTCATGAAGGTAAAATCAAAAGAGAGTATTTAAAGAGGAATGACTCAAAGATAAGCAAAGAGATAAGGCATACACACATTATCCTAATAACGACACATGCGGACGACACTTACATGTGGTGCAATGCAAATGACACTTAGATGCAGACGCAACAAACATATGCAAAGGATACGTATGATGCAACATTTAGACGCAAGCAAACAATTAATTGTATTACTATATCTTCTACTTTTCTCTCCATTTGTCTTTATAAATAAAATAATGAAATCGTATAAATTACAACAAAGATTTGATATTGATTATTCATAAGTGTTCTCCCCAATTCCCACAATAGAAACAATACAATTGTTGTTTCCATTTCTAATTTTAACAGATGAAAGTTGCTCTAGCTTGAAGTGAAACCATCATTCCTCAATGGATCACTTGAAGAGGAAATGTACGACTCAATCTCTTGGATTTGAGCTGACATGAGCTGAAGACAAAATACTCAAATTGGAAAAAGACATTATATGGCTTGAGACAAATACCTCAAGTTTGGAACAAAAGGATTGATTATGTTCTTATGCAACTAGGATGCATTCAGTGCTTAGTGAAGCATGGCATGTGAAGGTAACGAGCAAGGGAAAAGTGATTCTAGCGTGCTTATCAGTTGAAGAAAGTATCAAACTACACAATGATGAAGAAGAATAGTTTGTTGATAACACATTGTACAAGAAACTGATAGGCATTAATAAGTATTATATCAATTCTACTTCTAGACAAGATGTCAACCATAATCTTTGCCAAAAATCTCATAGCTAATGGGAGAAACAAGAGACAATTAAATTTCATTTCCTTTGTAAACAATTAAACAAAGGAATATTTCATATAGTTTATTGTAGAAGCAAGAGACAAGAAGTTTATCCCAACAAAAATAATCTCCATTTGTGACAACCCAAAGTCCTCATAAAATTAGGAAAACAGTGGCGACCTCAAGTAGCCACTGTTCAGTTAGTTGCAACTATTTATGACAGTTAAAACAACCACAAATACATTATTTTTGTTTCATATTTGTGAAGGGCAAAGTCAAAACAACTGTGTCAGAAAAAACGGTCAGAACATTGCAGTAGTTTTTCCGCCATAAATGGAAACTTTTGCATTGAAAAAAAATACATTTGGTAGCAATTTATTCGCCACAATTGTATTGTCAGACCCAAAAATTTCATTTGTGTTCGTTTTGACCGCCACAAATAGGTAACTTTAAGAAAAAATAATTTAATAAATATAAAATTTATATTAAAAAATAATATATATATATATATATAATTAATATTAATATCATTTTAAAAATATAAAATATATTAAAACAAAAATATAATTTTATTATTAATTAAATTGTTAATAATTATTTAAATTACATTACTATAAAAAATAAAATACTCCAAAATTAATAAATTATATCATACATACCAAAAATAAAAGACTACATAATTAAATAATAGTATTTAAATTACTCATACAAACTAAAATAAATAAATAAAAATTGAAATTAAAACAATACATCAATCATAATAATTCTTCTCATTAGTTTCACTCGCTCCATATTAGATGGAATATTAGCTGACGACAAAAGTTTTTAAAAAATAAGTTATAATGAAATCATCTTTTAAAATTGGACGTCATCTTCAAATACACTACTACTAGTGGACAATGTCATAGTTGATTGCATATGATTTAAATATGATCTAGTCAAGTCAATTAGCATAGTTGGTCGATATGAAGTTTAACCGGCTAGAGATTGAAGACAATCTTATGAAAGAGGTGGCACATTCTGATAATTGTTGCTGCTGAAAGTATGACTGTTGTTTACTAATATTTTAAAATATGAATCTTTTATGTAATTTTAAAATAATAGAAAAACATATTATATATATAATATTACATATTACATAATTAGATCAATATTATAAAGTTTTTTTTTGTAAGTATTATTTTGTTGCTGGAAAAAATTACAATTTCTTTAAAAAATGAAATCTTACTAACATAATAAACCATAATAAAAAAAATAACTACAATAAAAAATATAACATTTTATCAACATTTTAAAAATAACTACATTTTAGTAAAATACATTTAAATAGTAACGTTTTAAATTTTACCATATTAATATTTTACTAACATTTTTTTTTTCATACTAGCATTAAAATTTAAAATAATATATTTGACATTCTAAAATAAATAAAACTACGCTAAAAAGATATTAGTTAAAGAAATAATTAAAAATAAAAAATTAACATAAATAAATATTTATCAAAATTCAAAAT
>JBBPBR010000003.1:62476248-62502066 GCA_037974775.1 Cicer pinnatifidum
TTATTATTATTATTATTATTATTATTATTATTATTATTATTATTATTATTATTATTATTATTATTATTATTATTATTATTATTATTATTATTATTATTATTATTATTATTATTATTATTATTATTATTATTATTATTATTATTATTCCATGAAGATTGTGAACCCAATATAGCATACAACTAAATTGAATATTAGGTTAAATTTATTCTTACATCTAAATTTCAAAAATACGTCGTTCACCTTTGATTAGGTGCATAATCAAAATTAATTTTAGATGTGTCAAAGATGGAGAATGCGGATAGGAGATAACAATCGGAGATGGCAAAGACATGTTATAGATGAAAAATATATAACATATTAGAAGAGGTAAACATAAGATGTCAATGTCAAACTAGACATAGATCAGATACAATGTAGAACAACGAAGAGAGATACAATGTAGAACGACGAAGAGAGAGATAATGTTGAACAACATAGAGAGACTTACAAAACGATTTAGAACAACATGAAGATGGTGCAAAATGCCAGAGAGAGATGGTGCAAAATAACAAAGAGAGAGAATGTGTGTAATGATTGAGAGAGGGGAGACTTAGTTCATTCGGCGAAGAGAGAAAGGTGACTTGGTTCTTTTTTGTGACAAGAAGACTTGGTTCAATTTTTTTTAGTTTAATAAATAAATATTTATTATTTCAAAATAAATCCAAAATAGTAAAACTTAAAAATTTGGTAGTTTTAAATGTAGAATATAGTCAAACTCATTCATAAATAATATGTTATTTAACTATTAATGATTTAATTTGACAATATAAAATACATTAATTTTTAATTTTTAAATGTATGATAAAAACTCCGTAATATATTTTAGAAAATTCCTTTAATAATATTAAACACTTGAAGCTATTGTTGATCAGGTAGTGCACATATATACGAGGTTCATGTTAAGAGAAAGATGAAACCCTAAAAAAAATTCCAAAGAGAATGAGAAAAGTACATACTATGTTTAACCCTTAAAAGTACATACAATATATTTCTAATGATACATAGAAAAGCAGCCACCCTTATTATTTTGGCACCTGAAAATTAGGCAAAAATAGAAATTGATAAAATAAAAGAAAGACTGTGGAATTATATACTAGAATCAAAATTAAAGGTCTAGAAAAGGGTTTATTAGGAGGGAAAATTGGCAGAGGCAAATGGTATAAAAAACCCAAAAACAGATTTATATAAATATAGTATTCAACACTTGGGGAGATCCTTAGGAGGAGGTGGTAATTTCTGATTAGGGAACTTTCCATCCTCAACAATCCAAGCCATCCTCAATCCCCAACTTAGGTGCACATCAAAGTGGCAGTGCATCAGCCAAACACCTATTAATTTCAACCATACATTCATATCAAATACATCAAAACTATATAGTTTCCATATTACCAAAATCAAATAATTATTAATTTATTATATGCTTTATAATTAAAATGATCAAAATAATATATATAACTCAAAAGACAGGATAAGATAAACTATCACACCTGGGTTGTCAGCAAGGAAACGTATGGCAACCCAACCACCTGCGGGCACACCAACAGTGTTCCTCTCAACAGGATCAACAAGATTGAACTTATTAGGGTCATTACTAGGATCAAAATTTCCAAAACCTTGACCAACTACAAAGAAATTAAATCCATGAAGATGCAAAGGGTGACTCTCAGCTCCCAAAATGCTTGTGTCCTGTAGTACAACCTGTACTCTAGTATTATATGGTATGACCACTGTTTTAGTTCCATTACTAACCCTTGTGTTATTTGGAGGTGTTCCTGTGTAGTTAAATGGCCTTAGGGGCAAAACAGGAAAATCAGTTGTGTAGATTCCATTATTAGCTTGTCCAAAGAAATGTTGTTGCAAAAGTGCTATTGAAGGTAAAGGAAATGATACATTGTTCATTGAACCTGCAAATTTTGAACTATTATTTGGTCCTTGACATGTTTGGTTTTTTGGGCATGGACTTGTTCCTAGGCCCACTGTGAAGAAAAAGTCCTTATCAATAGTTTTTGGTACATTTGCAGGGTATTTAGCACTGTTTAAACTAACAAATTTGTTACTAAAATTTGCAACAAATGTAGTATCATTGATGGATGGTAACAAGGGAAAGTATTTTGAAGTGATTGAGGAATTTACATTAGCATTAGTATCAGCAACATTTTTTGTGTACTCTAAAATTCCAGCTACTGTGGAATTGTCGAAAGTACCCATCCCAGTGAAATATGGTCTAGCTAGCATGAAAAATGTGGCATTTGGGTATTGTGGTTTTGTTTTTAAAAGAACATTTATGGTTTGTCCTGGCCCAAGTAGGATGGTGTGTGATTCAAATGGTTTAACGTATGAAGCGTCGGCTTCAACGATAATTAAAGTATGATTTGCTATGCTGAAGAAGAGTTCATCGTTGAGTGCAGCGTTGATTAAACGTAGTAGATATGTCTTTCCTGGTTTCACCTTCAATTTGTATGTATCTATCCATCATATGATTGATATACACAAAAGTAAAAAAACAAATAATTAACAAACAAGATATTCTCTTTATACCTATACTTAACTAATTAATTAACTAGAATAAGAAATTAGAAATGTTACATAGAAGGTGCATGTGTATGTATGTACCATTGGAGCAATTATAGAGAGGTCCAGGAAGTCCATTAAAGGTGTAGGCATCAGAGACATTTGGGCCACCCCCTGTCTGAAGTGCTTGTGCAATAACAGCTTCTGGATCTGCATTCCACCACTCACCTATACGTATTTAACAAAGATATAATAAGATTACAAACACTTTTATACACCTAGCTTATTTTATTTTATTTTATTTTTCTTGTACATCTTCATATTTCAAATGGAACCAAACCAAATTAAGTGATTTACATGTTGTCCCACTTTGAGTGATTAAAACTAGTTAAACTACGATCTAAATGTCTCACTGATTGGATGTTTGATTTGATTTAAAAAATATCGTGTATTATAATAAATTCTAGGTAACAATATAAAGAAATGAAAATAGTGTGCATTATTAATTGATGTGAATTATAAAATAGAAAAATTGATGATTGTGCACGTACCAAAGAGGATGGGGAGTTCCTTGTAGGGTTTTAGAAATGGATAAGATTCGTTATGTCTGGGGAGAAGGATGAGAGGTCCATAGACAGTAGCTCTTAACCATGAGAAATGAGCATGCCAAAACAGAGTTCCTCTTTGTCCAACAATGCTGAAATTGTACACATAACTCTGCCCTCTTTTAATGGGGCATTGAGTTATGTATGATGGACCATCTGACCAACCACTACGAACCTGTCTCACTCCATGCCTGTTTTTTTGTTTTTGTTTTTGTTGTTGTTTTTGTTGTTCACATGCATTCACCATTATTCTCAACATTAATACAATTATAATCCATTGCATACTACTATCTAATCAAAACTATTTCATTTCATGAGTTTTACATTTTTCAACGTAAAATTCTCCCCACTAATTTAATTTTTTCTAATGTAAAAAAAAAAAAAAAGTTTTAGTAATCAAATATGTGGAACATAGTAATTGAAACATAAAATCACTAATAATTAATAATAATAAAATTAAGTTCGTACCAATGCAAGGTGATATTGTTTGGAACATGATTAACAACCTTAACTATTATTCTGTCCCCTTCTCTTGCAACGACTCGAGGCCCCGGGAACTTTCCATTCACGGTAACTATGCTTTTTGTGTGACACAACCTCGTGACGTTTACCAGCCTTATCTGCACAAATTATTAATAATAAAAACAATGATATACAACTTGGTACGTTTTTAGACTAATTCATAGATTATTTACTTAGTTACATTATAGTGGTGGTGTGTAGTGATAAATATTATATGAAAAGAATTAATATATGTGTGTATAATGCATTTATTACATCGAATTTGTAGTGCCTTGTAACGCTTCCGTGGTGTGAAGTAGCCAGAACAAATTCAGGGAAGGTCCAGAGGAAACTTGTGGCAAAGAGAAAAACCCCAAAAAGGGCCTGTGATGAAGGAACAGAGTCCAACATTTTGTTCTGCATGGACAATTGTGTCTCTGGAAAGGAAGGTAATTAAGATAGATTAGTTAATGGATTAGTCACAATGAGCTGCATGAGGAAACTTGCTTATTTATATTTCAAGTACATAGTTCAAATTAATGTTATGTTTGGTCTTATGTCTATGTTTTAATGCGAAAGTAAAATACAAGAGTTATTGATTTTTACCTACTTTATAAGGTCCCATTTTCTTTATATTTGGAATGTCACTAACGTAAATTTTACTAGTTCTGTCTCAACTATGTGGCCCATCTTTACTCCCTAATTACAAGTTTCTTTCTTTTCCAATTGCATCGGTCCAATATTTACACATTTTTCCATATTTAATTTCATCTATTAAAATGGCCTGCTTGAAATTAAATTAAAGAAATGCATTTTTACTTAAAATGTGAAGACAAGCGGTTGACGTTGATACAATGTGGGTTTTAGCATATTAAGAGTGTAACGTGTCTGTTTATTTAATGTGTTAATGGAGTTAAACTTGTAAAATAGGATTTAATCAAATTTGAAGTGAAGTGTTTTTTATTTGATGAGTTTACACATAAAGTAGGACTGAGGTAGAACATATATAATATAATAATAAAACATTTTTACTTATTACTTTTTTTATTAATTCTAGCTAATAAAATTTAAGGTTTACAGGTTCAATCTCTACAAATGTTATTGAAATGAAACAAATATAAATATCTTTATAACTGTTTAACGAACTTTAAAAAAATTTCTACTTTAGACAAGAACACTATCTTACCCCCTAAATTTTATTTGTAAACCAAAGTTTAAGAGAAAAATTTCTAAATTTATGTTACAAATTCATATTAGACAGGAGGGGAAAAAAACAATTATGATATTTTCAATCATCAAATCAAGCATAAATTATGGTGTTTCGGTTTGTGCTGACGCTAAGCTAAAATCACATTTAAGAGGTAAGTGTGTCTAGAATATGTTTCCTTACTATAAAGCTTTACCTAGTTAATTGACAAAATTTGTGGGAATAATATTATAATCAATACTTATTGAATAGTATTTTGTTATATAAATTTTATAGATTTAATAAAACGATAATTTGCAGATTTTACTATGTCCATGTTGTTACATTTGTTTACAATAGTAATAGAAAAAATGTCATTTTCTAATCAACTGTTAAGACTTGCTGACCAAGTCACATTTCAGATTGCTACACATATTTCGCAGTTTCATAAAAAAAAAACATTCGAGTTGAAGTCACATAAATTGGTCATATCCTTTTCATGAAAGGCTTGAATCGGCGTGTGTGGTTGGTGATATATATTGTACCTTTCCCAACTTATCTTAGAGAAAGTAAGAGCAAGAAGGATAAGGACATTTGATCAACCTATTCTTTTAGCGAGCAAGACAGGAAGTATATTGTCAAATGTTAAGTAGAGAGATTGGATTTTATCATGCTAGTAAGTCTATTTATCAACGTTTCTATCATAGCCTTTATCACTAAGATAGTAAGACTTAGAGAGCTAAAATAATCGGAATAAAGCAATATTGACAACAATCTGTTAACTGTTGTGTTGATTAATTGAGTTTGAGAAATACATATAATTTCTTCTGGGACCCACGTAACTTAATTGTAAACCTATATTGGCATGGAGCACCTATATAAATTGGCATGTTAGAGGTTGATTGTATAATGGATATCGGTATATGTATATAGATTAAAATTTATTTTATTAATTTTTTTAATTATTAAAAATATTTTTTTTATTAGACTCAATTTTTAAGATTAAAACAGTGTCTCCGAAATCTTTAAGATGAATTAAATATACAATTTTTTGTAGACCAAATAATAAATCAGATGTCTTTTATAAAAAAACCTGAGAGAATAATCTATAAAAAAAATTACAAAAACAACTACTATAATTATAAAATAAAATAAATTTTCCAACCTAAGTTCCAACTAAATTATAATTATAAAAAATGTAAATCAAAATGATCTACTACCTTTCCCTAATATTTTTGTAAATTTACAACTTAAAATTCAATATAATATTAAGTTTTTTATTTTTATATTAAAATTTTAAAATTTCTATCACTCTAATATTTTTGTTCAAAATCCACCACTATGTGAATGTGTTGGGTTATGCCCTGGCCCGAGAATCATCCCATTAGACAAAGAGCAATCACAAAGTAGGTTGAAAATCACATCTTTCCAAAAACTTTTGAAGAATTAGCTATATTGGTCCTTTTATTTGCATAGTGTTAAATATCCACTTTTTCATACAAGCGAACTATTTTTCATTCAAGTACATTGGCACTGCGGTTGGCATTGCGTGAATGGAACACACCATCTGAACATTCGTTATTGGAAAAATTTTTAATTCAAAGAGTCGGTCACATCAAACCATTGACTCTGATATCAGAGTCGGTCACACTACTCAAATTCTCCCCCACTCGAAACTAACCTTTTTTTTTTACAAGAATATCTACATATTATATCAAAAACAAAATAATATCTACGTATTATTAATAAATAAAAAAGGAAAAATATATATATACAAAGGCCAAACAAGGAAGACATCATTGTTTGTACAGCACCAGGAATACATCATATAAATTAACAAAATATAAATCTAATGCTATCTTGTAGTACTCAGTTTAATCAAGGAATTGCTAACACGAGTAAAGCCTACAAATTTCTGACACAGTAAAAATCATGCTTGAAGGAGTAAATACTGCAGGTTAATGTTCTAATATGTATCACACATTCACTTCATCATCACCTCTCAGTCCCACTTGATGCTATATAGTGAAGTGATGCACAGTTCATCAAAATTCAAGAATTTGTCTGAATAGAGTGCTATACCTTCATTACTTTAATGGACTATAGATAGATTACATTCTTATATATGCATGCCAATCTATGGGTGTAATCCAATTCCGAAAATATATACATACTTATGTAACTATATATATCGCGCACTTTACAGCCGTATCTGAATTAATACTACACAATATCTGAACCATCTGACCCTCTCTCCCTGTTTCCCTGCCTTACCAACTGCATCCTAAATTTGCACACAGGACATGTTCCTTGTTGCCGAAGCCATTGGTCAATGCAGTTAGCATGAAACTGGATGGAAAGAAAGAAGTAAATTGATCATTTATGTATTGTGCAGTACATACAAACCACTTGCAGCTTTGAGTAATATTCAATTACCAAAGATAAGGAGGAATGAGTTGCAACTGAAGTAAAGTGGCAGCAATCATGCCTTAATAATACAAAAAGGGTAAAGGATTTTTATAAATGAATCAAGGTTACTTCACTTAGTTGATGTTTGACTTTAAATGGTGTAGTCAGTAATCACTGCAGTCAATGGATTCAAATCATTTGATAAAGATTGGATGACTCATATTCCAATTTTCAACAAATTGGATTCAAAACACAAATTTCAAATATGAGCTCTCCAATTTGCTGACCGCGTTAACTGCTTCATTTTTTAAATCTGGAAGGGACATGTGCAAGGTATCCTTAGGAACACCCCAGAGACCTGTTTGGTGAAATATTTATTGGCTTTTGGTTTAGACCAATTATTAATAAATTAAGTAGCAGAAGCTGACCGGAATGACCAAAATTGACAGCACGATTTAAAAGTTATGGAGAACTATTCTCCCAATATCAAAAAGAAAAACAAAGTAGAAATTAGCAACCACATATGCTTTAGCTTAATTAGTCAGCTTAATGGACTTGACTTGGATGTGGCGATAAAACTAAGCAACAGACAGCTATACATCTTGGGAGGTGGCATTGAATTAACACAATAAACCTATTACTTCCGGAATCAACCACTACAGCTCCATTAATGCTAAATAATTTTTTTATAACAAAAAAATTGATGAAAGCAAAAGATAGGCAGTACTAAACCTGATGCAAGCATGGCAAGCTACGCACAAGTTCCGCTCTCTTAACTTGGTCCAGGCATACAGTACATGTCAGCTCATCTTCTGGACCTCTGACACTTCCCTCTGTTCCTTTGAGGTCTTGTTTAATCTGATTGAAACATTGGGAAAGACAAAAAAACTAAAAACCATTTCGTTTCCAAGAAAACAAAAAAATAGGAGAGCCATTGAGTGGGGAAATTCATCCTCAGCTTTATACGAATATGCCATTATCAACATGCATTAAGAAGACTCATATATCCATAAGCTATTTGTTTTTCCAAAAGCATATCAATGAAATACATTACACCATGGCTAATTATCAGATAATTTACAGTCTATATGCCAGGGGATTGCCTATAATATTTATAGCGAGTGAAACATCACATACATAAAGCTAACTACCAAAACTTAAAAGCAAGAGATACATTGACATTATTAATACCAAGAAACGCCTTCATAGCTCAAACAAGTGAGACCAAATAAACCAAAAGCAAAGATTGATATAATTGAGATATTTACCTCAGCTGCCTCTGAAGACGAGGATGCCAAACCAGTGGAGCCATCTCTGTTAATATAAACAAATTATGTCAACTTTTTTTATCACGGCTTAGCACTTCTTTACAAAATGCATATGCGGAAAAGGAGGAAAACTAATTCTCTTAAGTCTTAACCACGTAACCTACTTTAAGAACCTTAATAATATAAAAAAGAAACAGACCACTGGAAACATTTTTCTCAAGAAACTATTATTAAATAAGCAATGCCATAATAAGGCAGCCTCTTCCTCACAAATGGTCAACTAGTAAGCAATGCCCACCAATCTGTCCTTCTAGATCATCATTCAATGATTGTGTTTATTGTGCACAATGCTTAATTATCTAATTTGAATTGCAATCAGCGGTTTCTGAACACAATATGTCATTAAGTTTTCAAAATACAAAATCAGTAACAATTAAGGCATATAAATTCTAAACCTCTGGTAAAATAAACATCAGCAGTATCCCGGAGGCATGTCTATTTCTGCATGGAGTAAGATTTATATTTTATACTCGGTAATTTCCTTAAAATAGAAGGAAATGAAAATCATCCAATGGTACCAATAATTCGTCGATTGGTGCCACCTGAAGAATGGCAAAAAAGGGTGGATTGACCCACCCAACACTGTCTTGCAAGAAAAGAAAATAAAGAACAAAGATGCACACAAATACAGCAAGCCTTTTTTCTGATTCATTGGCATTAAAAGAAAATTTAAGAGACTATCACAACTTACATTGCTGGACCTGGAACTTTATATTTGTGAATAGGCAAAGCATTTATCTCTTCCTCAGTCATTGAAGGAGTACTAGAAGCAGTATCAGAATCCAGAGCACGCAAATCTGCCACAAAATAAAGGAAAAAGCGAATGAATATGCATATTTCAACAAAAATAAAGCTAATTAAGCTTTCATCTTCTTCTGGCATACATGTTAGGCATTGTCAACTTAAAAGAAAAGGCCAAAATACACATCCAAAAGTGAAACTCAGAAGCCTACTACCTAGCTCATCAAATTCTCGGTCAAGAAGTGCGAGCTGAAGTCTAAGTCCCTGCAATCTTCCTCTAGTTGCAATTGCAATAGATGGTGGCATGTGAAAGCGTAATTCGGCATGGCCGAGAAACCCAGAGGCTGCTGCAGCATGAGCCCTGGCATGTGCTTGAAGCTGTTGACAAGTTGCATACATCCTCAGACTTGTAGCCATCACGAAGACAGCCAGTACTATCCAGAGCTGAAAAGGATATGGGTTAATGATTACTTTTTTAAATTAATGAAGAAGAGAGGTAAGATGAAAATTAGTAGCATATATACATTAAATTATAAGTAATTACTTACCAAAAAATAATGTAACATCTGAGGGGAGTTTAATATCATGAATATAAAAATAACTGTCAATTAAGCATATGAGTAAGTCAAATATAGATTGAGATTCAACATATATGAAGCAATAAAGCAATAGATACAGAAGATATTAGCTTACCTGTAATAAGAAAAGCTAGGGAATTGCTATTAACAGGCCGAGATGGATGAACCCGCTGAGGTTAAAAAAGAGCAACAAAAAATTAAAGTCTAAATATATACAAGCTGAGCTGTACGAGAAAAAGCTAGCACATTGTACAAAGATTAACACCAAGACACAAAAATAAATACGAATTAGCATACCATTGAGGTTCTTTCAGGAACATATTCTGAGAATCCAGTTTCAATATCTCCCCTACTCCCTCGAAAAGCAAAACTCATGACTGCAAAGGAACTCTTTCAACTGGGAATAGACAACAATACAGCCTGTAAGTATTATTAACAAGATACACTACTCAAGATAGCTTTGGCAATCTCTGAAGCATCGACACTTCTGATCGAAGGCGTTCCTGGTATCCGACACAGACACGTCGATTACAATTCAATTATAATTCATTTTCTCAAACTATTACCGGCGTTGATGTGTTAGTGGTGTGTCTGTGTCAGTATACGTGCTTCATAGTTGGCAATTAACATTCGACAGAATCTCAAGTTATTGAACTGATTATGAAAGAATCAATATGCACTCATCCATTCAAGGAACAAACAAGCATATATAAAAACAGAATTTCAGGCATGCATTTCTGAAGCTGCAAAACTTCAACAGATTCATGATTAATCACAGCAAATATCATTTTCTTTTTCAAAGCACAACCAATATTATGTTAACTCATCTTGACTAATTTTCCTACAAATAGATCATTAACTTCATTAAGTAGAAAGCACATCCAACATTCCAAAAACTACACTTTGAAGCTAAATGGATCTATTTTGAAGATTACATTTTAGTAGAAAGCGTATGCTTTTATTAATTGAAGCATAAAGGGCACTTCAATTCCATCAGATATGTAAATTAAAAATGCAAATTGTAGAAAAAAATCAAAATTAAAAACAGATAGAGCAAAAATAAAAAGAGAAACAAACTACATAATCAATTTCATGCAAGTTCTCAAACTTTGAAAACACGGAATACCTGAAAAGTTTATAAAAATAGAAAAAACACAATCACCGTTGCAGGCACCAAAATTAAAACTCCGACATTACTTTTGATGTGATGATTTTAGAGACTAATACAATGCATTGCACTTTTATATAAATAATGAACACATAAGGTAATTTAACTTCCCTTTCGTTCAAGTTTCTCGACGGTTCTAGTTTTCTCAGCATCCAAAAAACAGTGTACAGTACGAAAACAATGAAGAAAAAAAATAGGGGTTAAAAATACTTACACGAAAATTAGATTGTAGCTGAAAGTGGATGAGAAGTGGTACACTTGTGCTAAAAGCGTTGGTTTGTTAGCTTCTACGTTGTTCGTGTGGTGATGATGCGGTGGGGTACAGTGACGGAATGGGAAATGTTATTTGTAAAGCAAAAATGATACTCTCACCACATACAAATAATATGAAAGTTTAATTGCATTTTTGATCATGTGTTTTACTCAATTAAGACATTGGTACCAACATTTGAGAGTTCCATACGTGATATGATAGTAATACGTGATAAACAAGTTATTTGATGAGAAATGCATGCTTGACTAGAATCTAAATGAGAAATTTTAGACTTTTAATCTCATTTAGCATGTGTCATGTACCTATGTCAATCTCTAGTGTCACCTCAACTCGAAGAGTGCTAAAAAATCTATTGCTAGTATTTTTCTAGGTGAACTTGGGTAAATGCTTGGATTATGAAGAAAATCTATTTTAGGAATGTTTGGATTATGAATCACGAACCTACAAATTGAAATTTATGTGCTAAGTATTAAAGTTGTATTGAAATCTCAAGTTAAAGTTATCGGGCTAAAGTTATTGTACTTTAAATGTACATATATGTTTGGACAATCTCACATTTGAACTAGTATTTTTCAACAACAAAAATTGTCAGGGAAGTATAAGTGACTTTAATTAGTGGTGATACTTATCCACAATTTTTAAAAATATTCTAAAATTTACCTTTTTCTTCTTGTGTTAAAGAGAAAAAAAAGCATCACACTACATTTAAGGTCAAGCTTTCGAATTCTTTGAATGGAAATTCTTGTAACACGTTTATCAATTATTTCCTAACATAATTGTAAATTCGCATTCTGTTTAAATTCAATAAAGAATTCAGTTTCCCCATTTTATTTATGTATTAACCAGTTCCAACACTAGTATCACGCAACAAAAATCCATGAGAAATTCATGGTATTTACACGCAATATGGAAGCACGTGTGGAAGTTCTAGAACAAGGGTTTGAAGGGTTGTCGGCTTTGCGTGAAACGTGGAAAAAACATATGGAACAAGAGAAGGTGGAGCGGTTGAAAACCATACACCAATTGAATGACTTGAATGATGTTTTAAGGCTAATCCACGCGAGGCAGTAAGTGAAGTAGCAATGTCGATTTACAAGGAATGGGGGTTTGAATTATAAATGTTCCTATTTAAAAATTCCTGAAAAACTTAAGGATTTAACTCAAGAACGATCTTGGTTAAGAAAACAAAAAACGGAGAATGTTCTTGATTTTTACCAGAAAACAAAGGACGTTCTTAGTTAGCTTAAAAAACAGAAATTCAGTTTATGTTTTTAACTCAAGTAATTAATCAGACTTAATAAATAATGAGATAAGAGAAAGAACACACACAATGATGTATCATGGTTCACCCAACCTGGACTACGTCTAGTTCTCACAACTGTGAGTTTTTCCACTAAGTGTTCAAAACAAAGAACTTTCTTGGTTTTAAAGCACCTTGATCTGATACAAGCTCTATTTTTTTTCACCCATAAAGAGATTTAATCACGTCACCTATCAACCTTGATAGGATTTCTTACAATATATTCAAACTATACTAACTCTTATAGTTTGAGTTTTACAATAATGATTAGATTATTTTGATAGAATCTGAGAAGTCTCAACTCTTGTTTGAGATTCGATTCTTTACAAAGAAGTTAGTACAATAATAACAAATTATGATATATAATCAGAACTGAATCTTTCTTAAGAAAGTGAGAATTTCAGGTATGTGAATGTGAATGATTTGTGAGACTTTATTGAACTTCTGCAATTTCCCTGAGCATTGCCCTTTCTTTTTTAGGTATTTTGGAGCAATTAATAATGATCAAAAGAGTTGTTGCTAGTGCTCTGTCAATTTTAACCAAAACCAATATATATAAAAACATTCTAGCCTTTAAATATTTTATGAAATTTGTTTGATTAGGCGTTTTTCTTTGTTCTTAATCAAATTTTTCTTGTGTTTAATGGTCATTTATACTTCAGATGTATTTGTTTATGATTTTATTTTGATATGGAGATTTGATTCTGTCAAAACAATTTAGAGAATGATGATGAACTTCTGCAAAAATATGGAGATTGATAATCAATCTGGAGTTTCAGTCTTTGAGTTTTCTGGAGATTGGTGATCAATCTGAAGGTTCAGTCTTGATCAATCTGGATAACTTTCTAATTAATATGGATGTCTTGTACAGATCTAGATTGATTAACTTTCTTGACAATTAAGTTGGAGAAAGTTCAGACTGGTTTTAACTTTCTTGATTCATGACCTTTTATCTTAGTGGCTCGAATGCTTTTTTTTATTAGAATGGATCCTACTTGATCCTTGTCAAGTACTGATAACATTAGCATGAAATTCAAAGGCAGAATCTTCTTTGAACTAATGGAGATTGATTGATCTTGAGGTTGTGATGATCAGTCTTAATCTTGGAGATCATTCTCTATTTGGTCCAAAATGTTATCAATTCTTTGTCTATTCAATTTTTATTTGATTTCTTTGTTTTACTTGATTCTTATCTTTGATTTAATTCACTCAAAAGCACAAGTTAAATTAACATAACATTTTAGAATTATAATTAACATTCTTAATTAATCTTTGTTTATTTTCATCAAAAATTTAATTTGATAGTTTGTCTTAACAATAAGATTATTCCAGCAATGGGAGTCCCATTTTGTATAGAGATAGGCCAGAAAAATCCCTAGACTTGCGTAGGGTCGAAAGGTGGAGGAAATTAAAAATACATGTGTTTAATGGTGAAGATGTGTATGAATGGACGACTAGGGTGGAGAGATACTTTGATCTAAAAGGAATGTTTGGGGCAGAGAAGTTGCAAGCGGTAATGGTTGCTATAGGCTTTGACATGGTACCGATGGTGGGAATTTTTTGCTCAACATCCTACTTGGGACGATTTTCGTGTCGCTCTGATTAAGCATTTTCAACCATCTATGGTTGAAATCCATTTTGAATTGCTACTAAGTCTCAAACAAACAAGGTTAGTAGAAGAGTATCGAGAAAAGTTTGAAATGTACGCAGGCCCACTCAAATGTGCAGAACCAGAATATTTAAAAGAAATCTTTTTGAATGGACTTAAGGAAGTGATAAAAGCATAATTAAAATTACACCTAGTGGAGACTCTTGTGGAATTAATGAACTTTTCTCAAAGAGTTGATGAGAAGAACAATTTAGTCACCAAGGGGAGCAATTCTGCAATTTATGGGGGTAAACCAATTAGAACTTAAAATAATACTAAAACGATGACATGGGAAAAGGGTAAAGCAACAAACATAAATTACAATGTCAGGAGTCGGAAGTTCTTAAGGGGAAGGAATTGTTGCAAAGCCTCTTGGAACTTTCAAAGGCTGAGCATTTAGAAGGTTAACTGAGGCTGAAATGCAAGAGAAATCATGGAAGGGATTATGTTTTCATTATGATGAGAGGTTTAGTCCATGCCATGTGTGTGTTAACAAGCAATGGCATGTGTTGGTTTTGGGTGAGGAAGATGAGAAATGTGAATTGCATGAACTGAATCTAGTGTAAATGGAGGGAGAATTGAAAGACCTCAAATTGTCTATGTGTAGCATTGTTGGTCTCACTTCGAAGAAAACCATTAAGTTATGGGGAATTATTGGCGAGGAACATGTTATGGTCCTTGTAGATTGTGGAGCTTCACATAATTTCATTTCAGTCACTTTTGCAAAGGAACATAATTTGCAAATGTTTGCAACCTCCATATACACCGCTGAAGTAAGAGTAGGAGAAAACTTGATTGTGAATGAGTGTGTCCTCAATTAGAATTGGTGACGCAAGGACTCAAAGTGCAACAAGATTTTTATGTATTTGATCTTGGAGGAGTGGATGTAGTGTTGGTTATGGAATGGTTGGCTGGCCTGGGAGAAATTAGAGCCAATTTTCGTGAGTTGACACTTAGAATTCCTATTGGAAATGGTTATCACACTTTGAAAAGGGACCCCGATTTAACTAGAGTTGTGACATTTCTAAAGATAAAAATTCTGAATAGACAACAACTATTTTAGAAGAATATGGTGATGTTTTTCAAGAACATCAAGGGTTACCCCCTACTAGAAGTTAAGACCATGTTATTATCTTGAAGGAATGTGTCGATATTCCCAATATACGGCCTTATAAGTACCCTCACTATCAAAAAAATGAAATAGAAAGATTAGTAGATGATATATTGATCTCTGATATAATTAGACCAAGTGTTAGACCCTATTCTACCCAATGATTTTAGTGAAGAAAAAAAAAAGATGGTGGATCGTGTTTTTGTGTAGATTACAGGGCTTTGAATAAGATAATCATACCAGATAAGTTCTTTATTCCTATTATTGACAAGTTGTTGGATGAATTGGGAGGCACAATGATCTTTTCAAAATTAGACCTGAAATCGGGGTATCATCAAATTCGGATGCGGGAAGCAAACATTCCAAAATTAGCTTTTAAAACTCATGAAGAACATTATGAGTTTATTTCTCATGCCTTTTGGACTTACGAATGCCCCCTATAATTTTCAATCTCTTATGAATGAAGTGTTAAGGCCGTACTTGAGAAAGTTTGTGTTGGTTTTCTTCAATGACACCTTGGTTTACAGTACAGATGAACATGAGCACCAAAAACATTTAAGGGTTATCCAAGTTTTGTTGAAACAGAATTAATTATTTGCAAAACAAGAAAAAATGCATTTTTGGGCAGACTCAATTAGAGTATTTGGGTCATATCATCTCAGCAACTGGAGTTGCAGTAAATCCAAAGAAGATTGAAGCTATGTTAGATTGACCAACACTCAAGGACATCAAGGCCTTAATAGGATGTTTGGGTTGACAGGGTATTATCGAAGATTTGTTAGAGATTATGGCAAGATAGTTAAGCCCTTGACCCAACTTTTGAAGAAAGACATCTTCCAATGGAATAATGAAGCCCAGGCTGCCTTAGAATAACTCAAGAGATTGGTGGTAGAATTACCAACACTCATTGTTCCAGATTTTTCTAAAACCTTTACCATAGAAACTAATGCATCTAACAAGGGCTTGGGTGCAGTTTTATTGCATGAGGACAGACCATTGGTTTTTCTTAGCCAAACATTATCAGTTTGAGCACAATCTAAGTCAGTTTATGAAAGAGAGTTGATGGCTATTGTGATGGTTGTTCAAAAGTGGCGACATTACCTGTTAGGAAGGCATTTTGTCTTCATCACCGATTAGAAAAGCCTAAAATTTCTAACAGAACAACGAGTAATGGGTGAAGAATATTTCAGGTGGACTTCAAAACTCATGGGAATGGACTTTGAAATCCATTATAGGTCTGAAAAAGAAAATGTGTGGTTGATGCACTTTCCAAAAATATGACATTGGCAGCTTTGTCTTCAGTTCACTTTGAAGAGGTGGAAGATTGGGAGTCATAAACTTATTGAGAAAATGGTGTCAAGTGAACAAGTATCAAGCTTTGTCTCCTACAAGCCTTGTTCAACAACTGCCTATACCCAATCAGGTTTGGGCTAATATATCTATGGATTTCATTTAAGGATTACCTAAGGTTCAAGGTAATAATGTTTTTCTCGTAGTGGTGGACAAATTGACTAAATATGCTCATTTTCTAGTACTTATCCATCTTTCTATTACAAAAGATGTTGCTGAAATTTTCTTTCAAGAGGTAGTAAAGTTACATGGCTTCCCCTCTACTATTATGTTTGACAGAGATAAGATTTTCTTGAGCCATTTTTTGTCGGAGCTGTTCAAAATGACGGATACAAACTCAAATTTAGCTCTGATTACCATCCTCAAACAGATGGACAAACCGAAGTAGTCAATAAGTGTTTGAAAACATACTTGAGATGCCTCACAGGAACTAAGCCCAAACAATGGCCAAACTGGCTAAGTTGGGCAGAATTTTGGTTTAATATCAATTATCACAACTCTCTAAAATTAACCCCCTTTAAGGCACTATGTGGTCGAGACCCACCTCATCTCCTAAAAGGGACTACAATTCCTTCGGCTGTTGAAGAAGTTAACATCATGACACAAGATAGGGACCAAATGTTGCATGATCTAAAAAGAAATTCAATCACGGCTCAAAATTAGATGAAAAAGTACGTTGATCAGTCAAGGCATCCTATTTCACTAAGGGTTGGAGATTAGGTTTATTTGAAATAAGAGCCTACAAATTGTGATCCTTGGCTAAGAAGAGAGATGAGAAATTAAGTCCTCGTTTTTATGGACCATATCAGATTTCAAAGCATATTGGAGCAGTTGCATTTGAGTTAGCTCTTCCACCAGAGAATAAGATACATCCAGTGTTTCATGTGTCCCTACCTAAGAAGGTCATTTCTTCTTCAACTACCCCTCAACCTTTGCCACATATGCTCTCAGAGGAACTAGAATTGCAGGTTACTCCAGCTGTTGTACAAGATATCTGCAATGCTCCCAGTGGCATAGCATAAGTGTTGATTCAGTGGAATGATCTACCAGATTTTGAAGCAACATGGAAACCTGTTGAGACCATTATGGAGCAATTCCTTTCTTTTCACCTTGAGGACAAGCTGACTCTTTTGGGAGGGAGTATTGTTAGACCGTTAGACCTCTTATAACTAAATATTATAAGAGGAGGGTCAAGAGTTAGAATTTTAAGTGAGAACTAAATTTGTATAGCTATTATTTTTTTTATGTATGCAGTTATTGTGTCAACTTAAGTTGTAAATCAGACACTAACTGCTGCTCGAGCAGTTATGGAACAAATAAAAGTAGGAAATTAGAAAAAGAAAGAAGGAAAATTTATGAGTGGTTATTGGAAAGGGAGAGACCAAACTCTCAAATTCTTGAAGAAATTCTTGTATCACGTTTATCAATTATGCTCTAACAGAATTGTAAACTTTAATTCTGTTTTAAATTCAATAAATAAAATCAGTTTCCCCATTTCATTTATGTATTTACCAGTTCCAACATATACCTAAAAGAAGAGCAAAGTGAAATAATACATCATAACAATATAATGGCAGGTTCGCAACGTAATGCATCAAAATCAAATGTAGAAGGAAAGGGAGTATTCTGCAGGGCATGGATAAAACAGCATGTTATTCCATCTCATTCAGCCCAATTTCGAAGTTTGAGAAAAAAGAGGGTATACAATGAAATAGATGTTTAGCACTTACCATTTCATTACATAATACATACTTTGTTTTAATACCCAAACAACGAAAGATCGTTCCACTCAATTTCATTCCATCTCATTTCTCCTCATTATATCAATTTAAACATAACCTTAAGGAATCCTCGACACCGTATCAGACCAAAAACAGTGGAGAATACATATAACTTGACAAGGGAACTAAAAAAAAAGATAGCCTTTATATTTTGATAACTTGGTTCATGATCATGTTGCTATGAGTAGTAAAAGTGAAGGAATTCATGAAACATAGGATACAGCCTACACACAAACTCTATCAAGCAAGATCCCAAAAAACAATTCATAGTGGATTATACAGTATCATCATTATATTCTCAAACCATCCATAGTGCACAAGTTGAGGGAGGCAAAAAAACAATATTGAAAGAATTCTCAGAAATAATAACATGTGACTAACATGGTATAATTGTATAAACAAATCAAATAATTAAGTTCACGGGAAATAAAAGCATTATTCTTCTTTTCCCCTAATGTATGTCCAGTCAACTACCACAGCTGGTGCCAACCAGAAAATGTAGAAGTAACAACCTTTCTCAGTTCTCGAGTTTCAAAATTGCAGCTTTCAGTGACCAACAAACAAAAAAGCATAGCTTCTATTGAATTTGAATTTAAATCAAACCAAAAGAGTCCCCACAGAGATGTGAAAACCAAACATGCTTCTATAGTTGCTAATTACATGCTATTTACAATATGAATCTCTAAAACCCAAAGTAAAAAAAACAAAAAAATTGTATTTTTTTTTGTTGCAAAATTGCATGTCAATTCCATTACATAATCAATCTTCCAAAACCAAAGTCCTCCTACGTCTCCTTGAATTTCTATTGAACACTGAATTCACTAAGCTACGGCTTCTACTCACAGAAACATTCTCAGAACCAGAATACGAAGACGATAGAGAGGACGAAGGAGAACCAGACCTAGAACCGATTCTTCCAAAGAATGAGAAGAAATTACGAAAAGCTCTTCCAAATCCACGACTTTCCCTAACCCTATTGCTTCTAATCGTTCGAGAAATTCTTCTCGGAGCTCCGTTTGCGTTAAGTCCACCATCCATCTCCGTGTACACAACCGGAAAATGACTCTCCCCCGCACTCCGTCCACCGGAAAATCTACCAACGGCGAATCCACCACCAGGCAACCTCCATATTGTTAACCCAATCGCTTCTTCGTCGATTTGACCAGAAACCCTAGTTTCGATAGGGTTAATATCGGAAGGAAGCTCGTGACGGCACACAGGGCACGAGTTCCGCACCGTTAACCAAGGAAGAATGCAATCGGAATGGTAAATATGCTTGCAGGGTAGTTCACGCGCTTCCACGCCCAGTTCAAACGCTTCTTTGCAAACTGCACAGTGCATTTCACAACTAACTTGCGCCTCACAGATCTCAACCGTCGGCATCGACTCGATTGCCGCCTTTGAAGCCGGCGGATTCTCCGGCCGCCCAAAACCGTTCATCTCGATCTGCGAAAACTGTTCAAGCAACCGATCGAAACCAGATCCAAGCAAAAATTCTGAAACTGTCGGCGGCAGAGGGCGGAGACCTGAACCGTCGCCGTCGTCGTAAAACAGTTCGAAGGCGCTACCACCGTCTTGATCGGGTCCATCGTCGCCGGTTCCACGAAGGACGATGACAGGGTTGAAAGGGGAACGACTTCCAGCGTCGCGACGTCTGCGACGAAACCCTTGCCTCCTTGAAGAGATGGTGTCGTCGGAGAAAGGACTGAGACGGTGGTGCGGCGATTCACCGGCTTGGATCTCTTCAACGAAACCGCCTTCGCAGTGAGGACATACGATGATGGTGTGATCTGAAAGGTTAATGAAGCGGGTGCAGCTGTAGCACCAGTACGACGCAGTTCCGGGTTGCGTATCTGAATTCATCATGTTGTTGTTGTTCTTCTTCTTCGATCTTGTAGAGAGAGATAAAGGAGAGAGAGAGAGAGAGAGAGAAAGTAATGTGAAAATGATAAGGGTTGCGTCAATTTAAGGGATTTTGAGAAGAAAGAGAGGAGCGTGTGTGAAACTGTGAAGAAAGAAACGAGAAACGTTTGCGTGTTAGGCCACGCGTTTCTGGTTTACAAAGAGGAACAAACAAGGCAATTTCTCACTAATTACTATACTAATTCGTTAATCAAATAATTAAATATTAGTTATTTAATTGTTATTACTTGAAATAGTTACAAACAAAAATAAAATCTCAAAATAAGTAAAACGGCCGTAATACAAAAAATTATGAAGTATGACGGACTTGGTGACCTAAGGCTTGAAAAAATAAGCATCATTTTATTCTTACAAAGAAAAGATAAGTATGGTTGAGTAGAGACATTAGCCACTCTAAAAAAGAGCAGAGACATTAGCCTTATCCCAAAATAGTGTAGAGGGAGATAATAACATGAATTTCCTAAAATAAATAGTATCTTTTTCTCAATTATTTAAGTAAAACTCAAATATTAATCTCGTAGCAATAGCAAGTCTAGTTAACGTGAGTCATGAGAATATTTTGAGGAGGATTTAGGATCATTTACATTAATTATAATTAAAAAAATAAAAAAATTATTTAAGTTAAATTATTTTAAAAAATTTAGTCTATTAATTAGATTATCACTTTAATTAAGAGTAATCTTTATAAAATAAGATAACATTTTGATATAAAATAAAAGATTAATAAAAACTACTTTTTAATTCGTAAAAGAGACGAATGTAAAATTTATGCATATACTTGTAAGTATTTAATTAGTTGTAAAATTTCTTTAATTTTGATTGACCATCTCATTGTCCTAAATTCCATCTATATAAAAAAAGAATAAAACTTATTTCTCTGTCTCATTATAGTTGTGTCATTTATTATTTTTCTTAGTATTAAATTATTTATCATTTATAATATCAATATTAATTATCTTTGTTTAATAATATATTTTTATTTATTATATATCAATTCATCACATTTATTTGTTAACTACAATTAATAAGATTAATTGAATAAAAGAAACTCATTCTACCATTAAAATTAATTCAATTAATTATTTTCTTAATAATTATACACAATTCAAATAAAATATTCTAAATAAGACAAAATAAATATAAACTATCAATAAAAAAAATACTTTCCACAAATAATTAATTACAACTTCTCACACATCAATCCATTTTGTAAAATTTTTTTCAATTTTTACCTGATGTGCAGATAAATTGTAATTGATTTTTTACTTAAAATAATTTTATAGCATAATTATAACATAGATTAAATTTAAAGTAGTAAAAAGTATAATATATTTGATGGTTTGACAGAAGGAGACAGAAATATTAATTAATAATTAGATTGAGAAAATGTGAGCCGCAAGTTAGGGTAAGAAATAAGAATAAGAGGGGAGAGGATGGTACTATAAGATGTTGAGTGTTGACCGTGGACTGCAATGCAAAGAGTATAGACGCCGAATTTGATTTGAATTTGAATGAGAAAAATTTGAAATAGTGTTTAAGGAATACAATTACTGTTGCTGTGAACGGAGATAAGATTCTTTAAACGAGGAAAAAAGAGAAGGAAGTCCTTCGTCATTATTCTCTCCACGGCTCATGACGTGGCGTTCTTGTTCGTCTTTTGGTCTAAACGAACATCAACTACTTTCCCTTCTTAACATACATGTATCTTGACCGATGACCTTTCGGGTCCCACTGCAAATATTGTTTTGTTAAATTTTAAATTTGAATTTTTGTAAATAATTGACTTTTTTAATTGAAATTTAACGATCACTCGAGTTTAAGTATATTTATATATTTTAATCATAAAAAAAATCCGTTTACTTTGCTATCAAAGTTTCGTTTTATATTTATCACTAATGTGTCACAATATTTCTTTAAAGGTGTAGAGTATAATTTATCCCCAAACAAGAGTGTAGAGTATAAAGAATGGATGCCCACTTTCAAGTCATTCTATTATATTGAAATTGTTATATTCAATAATTATATTCATTCAATGATGTTGTATTATATAATTTTTTTAAAATTCAACTGTAAATTAAAAAGTATTATCATATGGATTATTAGTAGAAATTTTGATTTTAATCTTAATATTTTTTTTATTAAAATAGTTAAAGTAAATATTATATATAATTACATTATTTATGATTTTGATCTATGTAATATTGTCGTTTTTTTATTTTAAATTATTGAAAAATTATTTTACATTCACTTTTTGTAATTTATTATTTTAATATAATATATGATCTCCGTTATTTTAATATGTGTTATCACTTTTCACCTAACTTAGATAATAGAACATGTTTAAATAATGTGTTATACGAAATTGAGTTGTCACATAATGAGTATAAAATATACAATATATTATTATAATAGCATTGTATTCTATTTTTTTTTCTTGATAAAAGTTTAAGAGGCAAATCAATTAAACTTAAATTTAAGTTTTTTTGAATTTAAAGACAAGCGTGTTTTTTTTGTACATGTTAGTGAGTAGTTTTGATAGTGGAAAAGGAAAAATGTTAGAAGCATGGATTGAACCTTTTTTACTATGTCAACACAATTTTGAATCGAATATCTTTTAACTATGTGACTGAAAGAGAGAGAATAATTAATAAATAAAAATCAACCTTTCCTAAAATTCCTAATCTCCTCTTCCCCACGACCTTCTATCTCCTGCCTCCTGCTGCCACTTCTCCCTTCACAGGTAATGTTGTTGCATTCTTCATTCAGTTCAATGAGCAGATACAAATATTGCTCCAATTAGTTTGAGTTAGTTTCTAGCTTATGAAACTAGTTCTTGCAAATTCATAGATGTTTAGTCTATAAATCAGTTAAACAAGAGAGATTTAAAGGTACTGGACATTTCTATATAGATGTTGTTGTCTTGCATAATTTATTTGACCGCAAATGTTTTAAACTTATTTGTAAGTATGGTTGTATTTGTTTTGGCTTATTTTACTATCATAGGAGTGTTCCTGTGATATAGTTTTGGTTTTCTGCTAGATTTTGATTGGATTCATAACAACCCTGTAATAATTGGTGTCTTAATAGCTTGTGGAGTTTTTTTTATAGGAAGAGAGATCTTGATAAACGAATCATGACGTCTTGAAAAGATGCAGTTCAATGCGTGTAACGCCTAATTTTTTAACATGAATGAAATAAAAATATACACAATGCAAATGAAACTGAAATTTTTAATTCATAAGTATCTAAATACTTACAAATTTAAAACATTTTTCAAGTAAAACTTAATTAAACTATGACTATAATCTAAACGCAAGACGTAATCCGACTTCGACTCATGACATTGAAGGACTGGTGAGCAAATCCGGATACTCCTCCGACTTTCAATGTTTACTTGTTACATGGAAAACATCACCCTCAACATAGTGAGCATAAAACTCATTAACATAGATTTAATAAAAACAATTATTGATGTTTCCTAGCCATGTCGGTGTGCTAAGCATGGAAAATCCTCTCAGTATACTATACTTCAAATTAATATAATACTATTTCTTCATAAGCTATATTCAAATACCTCTTCATCCTCTAGCCTCAAATATTTCAAACACTTTAAGTCACTAGAAATGAGTAATCTAATGACTTAAACTCAATATATCAAGTAAGTCATAAAGACTACATTGGTTTCACCCAATGTCCTCTACTTGAATAACCTCTTTTGGTAAGATTGAACATAATTAAGTCCGTAAGTGGTGCCCCACTTACCTCTCGCTTCCGTCGTATATAGACGGAGAGTTCATCTAGTTATAATGAACCCTATATATATATATATAATAGTAAAAATAAATACTAATAATAATAATAATAATAATAATAATAACAACAATCTAGCATATATTTAATCATAACATAAGAGTAATCTTCATTCACACTATAGAACATGTGCTTAATATATCAAACTTCCATAAAAGAGTGTTATATTTAAGCTTTCAAATGGAATTGGTTTCACTCAAAACCAATTCCTATTGCTTTTGTTATAATCATCTTAACTTACTTATGTCATAATCGTTTCATGCGGAAACTCTATAACTATGAGAAAATAATTAAAATATCAAACGATGTCCGATTTAAATAAATGATAATATTTTGGAAAGTCTAAGATTTCTAGTTTATAAATAGAATTTTTATTATGCGTAATAGGCATTCAATTAGTACAGTTTAATAAAAATAAGGTATACTTATACAAAAACATAACAATAGATTATTTTTCAACTTGTAACTCAATTTTCTCTACCAATTCTCAATGAAAATTGGTGAAACCAGTGCCTATTTCGTAGGTAATTAAGTCTATTTTCTAATGGGATAGAAATCAGTTCAAAACACTATCTATGGAGAAAGTTATGAACAAAATACCAAAGATATACCTATACGGGTTTGAATACAATACCATACTATTTTCACTTCAAACTTTATATTTTCAAGTTAATATGATCATCTAAGTAAAATACATTAAAAAATTCAGCATAAAATCAAGTAATTATCAATACTAAACAGACATCATCTCATCACAAACCCAACCACAACACTCAACAACAATAATAAAACAACAACTTTTCATAGTAATTAATACAAACACCTAACATGCATTATTAATAATCTATTATCCAAAATCAAATAAGATTATCTCAATACCCAAACATGCAAAACATGATCCCTAAGCACACCTAAGAGAGGTTTTAAGAGGGTTTTCTATGTTACCTTAACTTGTAGATGTGGGAGAGTTGTGTCTTTCTCTAAGGTTGAGTTTTAATTCCATTCATTGATAATAATCCTCATTTGTCTTCGATCTTCAATCTTCTTTGTGTTTCTTCAAGAGTGAAACTTAATATTCTTTATTTCTATCTTACTCTCCTCATTTGTATTCAATATTGTAGTAAGAAGAAAATATTGAAAACGAATTATGTGGGTTGGCTTGGAGGTAGAACATGCAAAATGAAGGAATGTGGTGTTTTCTCTCATCTTTTTCTTCTTTTGATACATTGTGTCATCCCCCCTCTTTCTTCCTTTCATTCATTATTTTATTTTATTTTATTAACAATTGGGTTTTAAGTAAAGGGGAGTGTGATGGGAATTGTCAATTATACCCCTCCAAATCCTTACAAATGACAAATTTTGTTTTGACTACAAAATGGGCTACTAGAAGTTGAATTTGATATTTCTAATTAATGGGTTTATTTCTAATTTATTCCCCAACTATAACAAACACATTAATTTTTGAACTTCCTAAATTAAACTTCACTTGAATAACTAACAATCATTTTTAAAAAAAAAAAAAAAAAAAAGATTTAAGAGATTTGTATAAATATAT
>JBBPBR010000003.1:62534675-62559760 GCA_037974775.1 Cicer pinnatifidum
AAATGAAAATATGAGTGTGTTTGAATATTTGAGCTATGGATTTGATAAAATTTGCATTATATTTAAGATGATTATTAATTTTATGGGTTTTGGTTGAAAATTTTGATGATTTTTTTGAATTTTTGTATAAAAAAGGATAACATTGTTGAAATATTAAAACATAAAATATCAAATTGTCACTTAAAATTAAAATAAAGGACCAACTTGGGTAAAAAAAAATAAATGACTAAAACGTTACCTGAAATTAAGTTAAGGGACTACATATGTAATTTAGCCTATTTTCTAAATCAAAACATTTCAATTGAACACTCATTACAATACACATTCAAATATTCATAATAATATTTTATGAAGTTACAACTCTTACGACAATATTATTTGAGATAAGTAAAAACAATTTATAAGAAGTTCCAATTATTTAATTATTAATTATAAAAACACGATTAATAAGATATCACTCTTAGTAATAAAGTCACAATTATTTAATTATTAATTTATTCATCATAATCAAATTCTTAAAAAGTTTGCAAACATTTATCTTTTGATTTGATTATAAATATTGTAATGGTCCAATGATATTAATAGATATTAAAATATAAAGGAAAATAATTAATTAAACTAAATATTAATATACTAAATAAATAAATAATATATTTATATAAGTGCGGGTGCGGGGCGGGGTGGGTATTATAGTACCCGTACTCGCACCCATACCCGCTTAATTTTGCGGGTAATTACCCGTTCCCATGCCCATGCCTATTATGCGGGTTTTTACCCTATCTACTGTGGGTTTTTTTTGCGGGTATCCAATGGGTCTGGGTCTAATTGCCATCCCTAGAATTGCTTCAAGATAATGTGACACAGTAGACCTTATTTAATGAATCTATGTTGAGTTCATCTTATACTTTTATATGATATGTAAAATATGTAATGTTTTAGATGCATCCACGTCATTGAAAACACGTGGTAGTAAAAATTGATGTATATTATGTCAACTTTGCAGTTGTCATCTTTTCCAAACACATAAAATGATTTTTACCTCAAACTTTAGATGAAATTTAGTCCATGTGACATTTGATGTAGCTCTAACTTGAAAGCTTTTGACTAATGTGTTACAATTCACGGATGTATTTCATATTTATAAGTTCAAAATTTTGAGTATCAATTTTTTATTCACACATAATTAAATTAACTGCGAGTAGTTTCCATTAGAAATGGTAAAGTTTTGTTTAGTAAACAAAGTAATGGTAAAGTTTTGTGATGAATGAAATATTCAATATGTTCGAACAAAAGTTTATGCTTCACCTCATTGCGAGTATGTGACATGCAATCGGATGAGCAGTACCATGTGCTGCTTTTGTTTTTGGCTCATACCATGTGCTGCCTAAGCAGCCTTTGGAGTGTTTGTCTAAAATGTGAGTGCGAGTAGTATTTTTTTGCAACGTATGAATACGTAGAATTTGATTCTTATAATACACCAACCGGGCCAACCCTCATAATACAGGAGAACGTGATTAGATATTATTTAGATTGAAATTGTGCATTGCGAACGAGAATTGAATTGTTGTTTACTTGTCTGATCAAGAAAGCAATACATCCCAAATTGTTTCAATAGGTTTTGCAATCCAATTCTTTTTGAGGAAACATAACCTGTGGCCCTACCCGCAGAAACGTAGCAAATTGCAAAGTAACCACCAGCATAAACAATCATTAATCTACCTATAATACAATATTTATTATACATTATCTATCCAACTCAACCCTTGAAGTTTTCTAAGTTTTCCTTTCTTTATCCTTTTCTTGATTCGCTCAACCTTTCCCCATTTACCAGCATCTGCATACAAACTCGACAACAGAAGACGGTTTGCAGCACTATCGGGTTCCAACTCCAACAAATGCTTAGCAGCCACTTCTGCAAGCTCCAAATGCCCATGATTTCTACAAGCAGCCAACAATGCACCCCACACAAACAAATCGGGTTCAATAGGCATTTTCTTGATTATGCCATACGCTTCCTCGAGTTTCCCTGCTCGACCTAAAAGATCCACCATGCATGCATAATGCTCCAGTCGTGGCTCAATGCAGTATTTCTCTTGCATAATCTTGAATAGCCTCTGTCCAAGTTCAATATCTCCAACATGGCTACAAGCTGTGAGAGTTGCCGTGAAAGTTAAATGATCCGGCTTTACTTCCTTTTCCATCTCCATCCGATTGAAGAGCTCAATAGCTTCTTTGCAATACCCATGATTCGCATAACCAAAAATCATAGAGTTCATTGTCACTGTGTTCTTCTCCGGTATCTTATAAAACAGTGTCCTTGCTTCAGAAATAAACCCACATTTTGCATACATGTCAACCAAAGCACTCCTTACATATACATCATCCTCCACACCAATCACCGAAGCATAGCCATGAATTTCTTTCCCAAACCTCACTCTTGCTGCAGTAGCACAAGCTGGCAGAAGGGCGCTGATAGTAGCCGAAGTAGGACAAAAACCATGACCCAACATTTGCTTAAACGTATCAAAAGCTTCCTCGTTACGAAAGTTTTGCACAAAACCAGATATAACAGAAGTCCATGACACTACATCGGGCTCAACACCATCTTCAATCATCAACCTGAAAATTTCAGAAACCATTGCTCGGTCACATCTCTGTGCAAACCCAGATATCAAAGCGTTCCAAGTCACCACATTTGGGTTCACACCCAACAATTTCATATTTTTCACTAGATCCAATGCCTCATTGGGAAGTCCTTGTTGAGCATACCCAGAAACAACAGCATTTAACGCTACCAAATCCTTTATAGCCATTCCATCAAACACCTTACGTGCATCCTTGACTTTACTACACTTGGAGTACATAACAATCAACGCACTCGAAACAAAAGCATCAATCTCAAACGAACACTTCAATATCAAGCAATGTATTTTCTCTCCGGATATTCGATCACCGATGTGGCCGCAGGCTTTGAGAACACTAGGAATCACGAAGACGTTATTGGGTTTCAATCCATGGAGAGTTTGCATCTCAGAGAACACGGATAAAGCGTGATCATAGAAGCCGCAACGAGCGCATGTACCGATGAGGGCAGTCCAACGGCGAACATTTGTTTGGGGAATTTTGTCGAACAGTTTTCGTGCAAGGGAGAGTTGGCTACAGCTTGCGTATAGAGCAATGAGATTGGATGCGACAACGTTGAAACGCGCGTAGCCATTGATGGTTAAGTGCGCGTGAAGCTTCTTTCCTTGCTGCAATGATCGATCACGAGCGTATGTTTCGATGAGTTCAGCGTAGGCTTCAGGTTCTGAACGAAGGAGTCGATGGTTGAGGATAGCATTTTTGGCTGGAATTTTTATGGATGTTGTGGTTCTTACAAGAGCGTGCATAGCAAGCACTAAGCCAGTAACTGTGCAATACGAGTGTCGAATCAACCGCGGTTGAAACTAAAAAGAATTAACTATATAGCTAAATTCATTGTGTTGGTTGGTTGTTTGTGATGTCTCAAACAACGGCCAACAACCAAAATATCCAACTTCTGCTTATTTTATTTCTTCTTCACAACTGTTACCGGCTGGGATTCAAATTCAATGTATTTCTTCTAGTCTTCTACTTTAAGTTCCCACGATTCTCAGAAAGGATGAACCACCCAAGAATTATAGGAGATTAAGGTTTACAGCGCTTGAGCTTGCTTTAAGATTCAAAATGAGATTCATATTTTTTTGGTTTGAGTCCCTGATAATCCAAACCGAAAGGTAAATAGAATTTAACAAAAAATTATTTGTTATAATTTAAATTATCTCAATCGATTAATCATAAATTGAAATTCATTAACAATTTGAACTCCGTGGCGTAATTAAATGAGATTGATATTAACCACTTCAACTCTATCATTTGATTAAATAAAATTGTTATGTAATTTATTTTTAACTCTTTACATTCTTTTCAATCAATAGAATTTTACTGCCACTAAGGAAAATAGAATAGTACCAGGTAGAACAATAATCCTGTTGAGGTCTTTCCAACCATCAAATAAGACTGTTCCCTCCCAACAACCTTAAAATTATCAAGGCTCATTTTCTAGGACAATTAGGGATTAAGACAAGAAATTTAGGGTGATTTCGTAGACAAAATGGTACAAAAACAGAAGAACGAGTGTAAATTTTTCATCAACTACAAGGGATTTGATAGACTAATAATACCAAAACAATTATTGCTAATACTCCAACAATCACCACAACAGAAAAAAATAATGAAGTACATTACAAATCACTACGTTTCCATCCATACTCATAAATTAGACATTGATCATAAGCCGCCAAAATTATCAATAGTAGACAGCAAGATAATCTATAACATTAATATTTTCATTGAACCCTACACCGACTTCGAGAGTAACCTACAGAAAACCAAGCTTGGTACCAGCGTGGAGTTCACTTAAACCAAATTCTACAAGTTTCAACCACCTATAGCCGAAAGAATTCTTCCACAAAAGAAAAAGAACCGAACATACACTACTACGACTCATATGCACCTCAAAATCTTTCTCCAAAACGGAAAAATATTGCACCTGTTCCTGAGTTATGATCAACGGCATATTCTGCTCTCACCAAACCAAGCTTCATACCAACACCATAAGAGGACCCCTGACCCATTCTCCTATAGACTTCTGTTGGATTTCCTTTGACATCTTTCGAACTTCCTAGATCAGTGCCATGTTCTGCAAAGGCGTACACGTGTGTACCTTTGACAGGTACTCGTACCTCAGCTGCAAGCTGCAGGAAGAACAAGAAATCGGATAATTGTTTGGTGGATAATGTATAGATTGGAAGAATGAAAACAACTATTGTATCTTCATAGACAATCCTAAGATTTACACGGCTATTCTTACCTCAAGGATGTTTCTGGCTGCTCCAATCTCACCCATGTTGTAACCCCTAACAGAGTAGGGACCCCCAAGAGTAAAAGCATCATAACTTGGGAGATCGCCTACGCAGCCACCATAGTGGCCATGGAGGACAAGCACTGGCGGTGGTGGTTTGCCAGCACCTTCCTCAACAGACTTCAGTTGGAAAAACTGTGTCAAGGTTAATTGGTGACGGTTAAAGAATGGGAAATTGCTGCCAACGCCAAGTCCTTGATCTACCTGCAGTTTGTATAAAGAGATAACTTTATCGACACAGAACATAGCATAGCAAACTTCAAGATCATAAATTCATGAAATGCAATCTCTTGTGTCCTCAAAGTTACAGTAATATAGTGTTTGCTTAGAGGGAATGAAGGTGAGGGGTGATTTTTATGAATTTTTTTTGTTTGGTTCAACAATTTGGAAGGAAGGGGGGTGGAAGGGAGCAAAACCCATCCTTCTGAATTATGGCTCCTCTTCAAGTCAGGGATTTGGAGGGGGATTTTCATCTATATTTAGTCACTGAAATCACCAAATGGAGACTAAACATGGATGAAAATTGTTTGAGACTAAACTTGATAATATTTTTTATTAGGGTCTAAAATTATGTTTAACTCTTAAAAATTATAACATATTTATGATAAAGGATTTTGAACATATTGGTGTCTCCATAAAATAATGAGGCTCGGCTCGAACCCTACTTGATGCATCCCTTTGTTTTTTTCTCCCCTATCGGAAGTCTAGGTTTATTTTCTAACCAAAACAGGAAATGCAGCAAATATCTACCAAATATGGTTCTCTTATTTTAAAGAAAATGAATTTCTATGGACAATATCAAAAGCAATGATTATAAGATGAGATAGTCACCTGGAACATGTTCCTACTTCCAACGATAGCTCCATTTACAAACCTTGTGTTATCGCGCGTAATATTTGCCTGTAAAAATGCCATCCTATCGATACCAGTACCACTTAGGGTGGTTGGAGGTCCATCTGCACTAATTCCTCCATTAGGCAAAACTCTTTGACCATTGGAACAGATATTATTGGTTTCATCGCGTGTTATTATCTCTTCCATTACTAATCCATAAGTGAATTTACTCTGACGAGAAAAATTCTGCATGGAAAACACGAAATGCAAGTTAAAAAGAAAACTACCAAGCCCGAATAGCCAACAACTCAAGAAGACTAATCTAAAACAACCAGTAAAATTACCTCAGTGATATTGGTTTTAACACCAGCACGGTCAACCCATATTGAGGGCACTTCATCCACCCCTGGCCCCCCAGTGAACACCGGGCTCAGTTTTCGGCTATTGAAACAGCTTACGCGAAGAGTTCGGTTGCGCGGATTATCAACACCATCCAAATACGGATGAGCATACTCCATTTTAAATGCAAGATCATCCTACAGCAGTACATAAAGCGCATTTAACTAAATACCAATGCCTACACCTACATAAATAAGAAACTAAAGTACTGCTATAATAAATGGGAGAAAAAACTCAACAGACTAGTAGTCTAAGAGTACCTGAGGATTCAAGAAGTTGCTAGTTGTCACTGAACCAGTAAGAGATCTATTCAATCCTTGCAGATTCCGATGTTCAAAAGTAATAGTCCCTCCCGGCTGCAGCGAAGCCTGTACAAACATTAAACAGAAAACAGACACATAAATCAAGCAAACAAAAATCAACATTCAACAAACAAAATCAACATTCAGTTCGCTGCAAATACCAAAGTTGGACGCCCTCCTCGCCCAGGAACAATACTCCACTCAGTACTAACTTCAGCCGACTTCTGCTCCAACTCTTTGACCTTAATTTCCACAATTATACTTCCCTCATTGTTCTCATCGGGCCTTGGATTCACCTCAATGTTGGAAAACAAAGCAAGGGAATTTATGTTCCTCAAAGCTTGCTTCCCAGCTTCAATGTTAAAAGTATAACCCGGTTGAAGCTGTTATGATGTCAATCCAACACAAATAAACATTCACATTCACCAAGTCAAAAATAATAACCATAACGAAACAAGCACATATTAGAAACATACAATTACAAACCTGTTTAGGAAGTTCTCTTTCAACAACAGGGACTTCAGTATTCCCTTCAACAACATTACCAAGTTTATCCAAAAACTGAATAGACAACTGAGTAATATCCCCTTCAACAACCTCACAAACAACCTCACGTGTATTAAGGTTACCAAAATTAACAACCTGAGCACAAGCATAACCTTCATCATGATACCACTTCTGAACACGGTCCCTTATCTTCTGCAACAACCTAGCACTAACCCTACCTTGTTTACCCAACAGGTCCCTAATCTCCCTATAAACCTGATTAGGCAAAAGACAAGGTCTGGAAGTATCTATTCTCTTCTTATATTCCCTCTCCTGTCTCCTAAAAAATTCAAGCTTCTCCTTTTCAGTCATATCAGGGTCCATCTCAACCGGTTTAGATTGACCCATTAAACCCACATTGATACATCTGAACCGTTCTGCTTTCTCCCACATACTCTCGGCAAACGAAATAGTCATCGCTATTGACCCATCTGCATTGGTTTTCCCTTCCATGTCAACCTTCTCAAACATCCCACAAGAAGCTAAGCTTTCTAGCTCCTTCTGAAGCTGAGCTCTAGTGTAAACTCCACCAGGTTTAAGAGACACCATGTCTAGAAACGAATCTTCGGTTCCGATTATCTTCTTCGTGTTCCGATCGAGGAACGTGATATCTGAGATTTTGTATTTCTTAAACCCGCTCAGTTTACTAAGTAGAACAGTGATGTTCGCCGGAAGTTCGTGAGAATCCCAATCTTTTGATTTAGATTCGTCAGCGATGGCTCTTGATGGAGAGAGAATTCTTGACCAGAAGGATCCATCGTCGCCGTTAAACCAGTTACCTCCACCACCTCCGCCGCCGCCGGAGGAGGATCCACCTCCACTACCACCAAGACCTCCGTTGGCATTGGCACCGGAGAAATCGGGGACGAGGAAATGGAGAGAATCGGTGAGGAAAAGAGCGGATGCGGCGGATGAGACGGCAACGGTGGTGGAGAGGGTTTTGAAAAGGGATGATGAATTGGAGGAATCAGTGTGGTCGTCGGAGGAAGAGAGATGACATTTGAAGGAAGAAGGACGAGAGAAATGATTATTGCGGCGACGAGGGGGATGGGGAGGGGGTGATAGGGTAGGGGTTAAGCGATTGGAAGTAATAAAGGAAGAAGACATGGCTTCAGATGAGGTCGCTGTACTGTGAAACAAAGAGATAAACCACACTGGGGTTTTGTTCTTTGCTTTTAGCTTTTTATTTTTATTTTTTATTTTTACGATTTACAACAAATCCAATTACAATAATTACATTATTACGTCTACTAATATTACCAACTGCGGTGTTTCTTCTTTATCATACCTCTCACCGTTTTTAACTACTCCCCAAACTGTTAAACGACATAAATCTTAGTATTAAACGCTATTTATAAATTTTATTACAACAAAAAATTATTACAATTTATAATTACATGCATTAACTTTTTTTTTCTTCAGGATATGTATTATTTTTTTCTGTCTGACAAATAAATTATTATTATAAATTATGTATACCTACAAAATTTTAAATTCAAATTGTGATAAAATGTTTAAATTAAAAATATTAATATTTATTGAAATTAAAATTTGAAGACATAAATATCATATTAACGCTTTAAATACTGAGTATTTATTAGTTTAAAAATTTAAAGTCAGACAAAAATAATATAAAAATTAAATGCTAGTAAGTAAATTTTATAATATTTATAAACATTTATGAAAGATTGTAACGATATCTTCAAATGTTTTTATTTTACCCGATCTTCAAATATTAAATAGGCGATAACTTCAATGTTTTTTTCGGCTACTAGTATTTGGTAGAAAAGAGCACTTAGCACTTAAAACTAGCATTTTAAATATTCGTAATCAGATCATTATTGCATTGATTGTTGTTTCTTATGATTAATGATTAATTTCTTATCGATACAATGGGTCTAAGGCAAGTGATTAATCTGCGGTGTCTGATTTTAGTAAATTTCGGGATATTTATTTTTATCAGCTGAAAGGTAAGGTACTCATCAACATAAACATATTTTAATTAAAAAAAATAAAAAATACATTTTTTAAGTAAGTGTCATTCAAAGTTCACGCATCACAATTTCTTACATAATTATAATAGAAGTTAATGATTTGATCATTGAGATTGTTGACAAAATAAAATAATTTTATATTATTAATGTATATAAACTAAATCTTAACTATGTTATGTCTTTAAGAAAATAAAAAAATTTACTCGATAAAATAATTGTATATTATAATTAAGTTATAATTCAAACTAATTAATATCAATATTGTTATATTGAATCTAATACTTTAATTTTAAATTTGTGATTTTATAATTGTATAAATTAATTACAGTAGTATTTATTATATAATTAAAAAAATCACATATATTGCTATTATCAAAACTAATACAACTACTTTTTGGAAGTCAAAATAAATATATTAAAATCAATTCTTCAAAAGTAAAATGTGTACCAAAAAAATAACCCAAACAAACCATCAATAAAAACTCACGATTAGTTAATAGCATCACCGAACAAGCCCACCACAAAAGAGCCAAATCAAAAAAGTGATCATAACTAAGACAAATTATCATATCTAGCCACCATTGATTAAAATTGAACTTATAACTTTTGGCCTTAGATTTAAGAGCCACCAAAAAAGAAGTTGTAGACGGTCCACCAATTGACCATAAGTAACATTAGTTGTTTAAAAATTATATGATTCTAAGTCATCCAAATTGTGTCTAAGTGGATATTATTTTTCATATCATTTTTTTTTACACTCATTTCATATATTTCTCTTATATCCCCTCACAAGTTCATCACTTTTTTTTTTATCACATTCATATTTACATAGGTATTGTTAAATGTGAATCTAAAAATAATGTGTGAAGTGAAACACTCATTTTCCTCTATATTATGCTTAAATCCAAATCAATCTTTTTATTTGTGGCAATAATTCCTATTTATGAGTGTCCTTAAGTTTTATTTTTTTTCCCTTCACGGATTTGAACTATTTAATTGCTTGATCAATGTACATTAAAATGGAAGGTTTTAAGCAATTCTATCATCTTGACAAAATCAAATTACTAATTGAGGGGATTTCTTGTTTTGAGGTTTAATTAGAAAGTAATATAGTGAGTATACACGTGTAGAAAAGGAGACCATAAATATAAAACTCAATATTGGTGTCTTGATCAGTGCTAGAATTCCGCAAGCAATTACACGAGCACGGTTCATTTTGGGTTAAATTTCTACCTCTTATTATTTTTGTTCAAAAGAGAAACAAATATAAAAGCAGCGTTATTCAATGATTGACACAATTGATTGTGCTATTCAGAAAAAATGGCTCAACTTGAACGCCCACATAAATATATTGATGCTTCAAGAAATCCTGCTTCCATCCAAACTATGGAACAACTCCTCAGAGGTAATAAAATCCTTCATTAAAATCAATGTTATTATAACAAAATAAAAATGAACACTTCACATTTTTCACTTTTTTAAAAAGTTATAACCGTAGATAGTGCTCTCTAGGTAGATTAATTATGTAATTCTATGTATGTTTGGACACACATTGCCACAATGTGATAACAAACCAGCACTGATATCTCCAGTGCGGTTGAGTACGAATATTTTAATAGAGAGTAGAAATAATTTAAAAAAAAAAATAATAATAAATATTACCATAAATTCACAAAATTTTGAAATTTTAAATTTGAATCCGAAACAAAACGTTCAATTTAATCATGAAATGGAATAAGTGAAGTTGCATAAAATGGATATGAATGCATGGAAATGTAAAGACGTAAAAACTTACAACACCTTTTTTTTGAACAATTGGTGTCAAAATTAATACCTTTAACACTTGAGATTTATGATGATCCAACTACATTTATTCATGCTTTGAATGCTTAGTTTTGGACGTGAGGGGGAATGCATTAAGATCCTTATTATTCTACCACATTTGTCCACACTTCATATGGTAGAAAGTATATGAATTTCCTTGAAGAAAGAAGTTATGACAGAGAAATAAAAATGGAAAAATGGTATAAAATGAGAACAAATGTGAGAAGATTGGAAATACTATGGGCTATGGTTTGAACATCAAAGGCATACAAAAATTATATTCTCATTTCAAGTTTATGTTTTGACATATAGCAGGAGAAGCCTCAAAGCCAAAGCTATCACCGTGCAACTCCTCCTCTTCCTCAACCTGTTCTTCACCATCCTCCCCTTTCTTCCAGAGGTTGAGGCACCATGACTCAGAAGAAGACCATGGCCAGAATCAGAAGAAATCAGTTCTCGCCAAAGTGAAGGAGAAGGCCAAGAAGTTACGCCATAGCCTCAGCAGCAAGAAGAAACACGAGGATGGAATCGCTACTAGTCCCTCTTCGGGGGTTGGAGAAGGTGATGGCATAGAAGATGATGCTGAATATTATGGAGCTCCAAGTAATAAAAAAAGCATATATAATTGTCTTATCTTCCTTTTTATTCATATATATTGCAGTATGGTGCTACAACACTAAATACCATTAGATTTAGAGAGAAAAAATTTACCTCATTAAATCTAACGGTGCCTACAGTTTTAGCCATATTGCTGTGGTAGAGGACCTAGGTGTATAATAGTCTCAAATTAATAATGCAGTGTATGAATCCGAGAAAGTGCCTGAAGGATACACAGAAAATGAAAGGCAACATCCAAGAATGAGTCCAACAATCCCACAGAAGCATGTTATGTCAAGCAATGACAGACTTGGATTAGAACAAGTTAGAGAAAAGACACTAAATCGTTCGTTGTCCAAGAAAGCAACACAGCCAGCTGCACCTACATTTTCTGGTCCAAACAAGATATTGACCAAAACTGCTGCCGAGAAAAATCTGGCACCAGCTTATGCTGAAGGATCAGAAGCAGCTTACTATACAACCTCAAAATTTCAAGGTCTCTCGGTTTCCAAACCCGGAGAGCATCACAATTCGTCGCCAGCAGGTGCAACAACTCATAAAACATCACTGTCCGTCCGTGCTTCACGTACGCCTCCAGCTAAGATGCCCTCTCAAACATGTCCAAGCACCCCTCAAACTTCATCAACTCTAATGGTGACTCCACCTCCTTCACCACCATCATCTGCTCCACCAGGTGCGGCCAATAACAGCCCTACCTCGCAGATATGGGATAAGGGTGTTTCTGTGAAGGAATACTTGATGAACAAACTTGAGCCAGGTGAAGATGAGAAAGCTCTCTCACGTGTGATATCTGAAGCAATGAGTCCTAGGAGAACTCCTGGTGACGTAGGCGTGATCGAGAAGGTGAGAGAAGCTGTAACATCTTTACTTCGAACTGAGGTACCAACAAAACATGCAGATACAAAAGCAACAACAAAACTTGCAGACACAAACCCCACTACTACTGCTCGCACGCCCTCCCAAGTCTCAGCCTCTACCAGCACTACTAGCGCTTCATCTCAGGTCCCTGTATCTTACAACCCTAAAGAAGGTAATTTACCAGTTCATCAATCTTTGGCCTTGATATCTATTTCATGTATTATCTGATTTTTTCCCTATACATTATTTTTGTCTCTACATAAGTCAATGTTTCATTTCATCCTTCTAAATATGCAGTGGCTCAGGAAGAAAACCATGGCAGGATTCTTCAGGCAAATTGAAAGCCCTCATGATATGTTTGCTGCATTTTTGTATATGTATTCAATTTCTGTTCAACCTAGTTGTATATGTACCTTATAATTAGGCTGGAAAGATAGTTTCCCTTATATTTGTAAAATTTAATTGTATGTAATAAGTTGTGTATTTTGGGTGTAACGACCTAACAAATACATTGTATATTTGTATAACATTGCATATACTTACATTTTTCTGCCTCAGAATATTTTGTAGTTGCAAAAACAAACAATATGGCAAGGTCCTCCATCAGTATGGTAATCCCCCTTGACAATCGAATCACGAAAACTAAAATCATAATTTAGCACCCTTATGTGATTTGAGTACCTTGGTTAGAGATTATAATATCATCATCTTATTGCAAATATTACCATGAATCTCAAATCCCACACAGGAGATATACACAAGGTGAAAAACTATAATGCACTCACATAAAAAAGGTGCTAGTTTCTGCTGTCACTTCAAGAATTTGGATTCAATTTCTTCTAAGCTCAAGCCTTTTGTCTCCGGGACAGAAAATACAATGAACAGAAGTGACAGTAAAGAAATGGCTGCAAAAAGGAGAAAAAGGTTCTCTGCTCCTAGATACTCCTGTAATGGAATTCAACACAGATTATAAACTCCCACAGCAATCAGACAAAACTTAAAATGATAAAATTACCTATCTAAGAAAATAAAACTGGAAGTAAAGAATCTAAAACCTTTAATGGTGAGAATGCAAAGGTAACAACAGCATTTGCAGCAAAGTTGGTAAGAACAGCCATACTGATCCCCCGTCCTCTAGTGCGAAGTGGGAAGATTTCTGATACCATAAGCCAACTTATTGGCCCGAATGATATCTGCAATTAAAATGCAATTTGACATAAATCTGTCCAAATTCTATGGCCAAGATTAATAAGTAACATACTACTAAAGAGGACTTTCATCCTGGTTGAATATAACGAGAAAAAGTTGCACAGACAATGATCAGAAAATCTTTACCTGGTAACAGCCAACGTAAAGAAGTAAAGCCGCAACAGCAACAATTGGTAACCCTCCGAGAAACTTATAATAAGCAGAAAGCAGAACTAGAGATATGGCCTAAGAAATAAAAGAAAAGTCAATAACCATTGCATTTGACAAGTTGCAGTGGAAGTAATATAAGAATATATTAGTTCAAATGCTATAGGATTCCTACAATGCCACTGACACCTCCAATCAGCAAAGGTCTTCTCCCCAAATCATCAACTTTCAGAACAGCAATCCATGTCATTGCTAACTACAGGTTGATCAATCACAAAAACAAAATCGTCAGTGTAAAACAACAGTTGCTCATCCTATAAGTGAAAAATCTAAATCGGTATACCTTGAATAAGCCGATAACAACTGAAACTTTAGCTGCATCAGATGCAGCAGAAAATCCAGCACTCTAGATATATAACATATATAATCTACAGTGAGCAAGATGGAAATAAGAAAGTTTCATTGAAAGTAAAGTGAAAATGTATTTAGCAATTAAGTACCTGAAGAATTGGACCCGCGTAATACAGAACACTAGGTTGACCTGTTATCTATTGTAACATGGTGTCTAATCAGACAAACCGCAGAAAAAGTTATCCATATTTTCTTCAATTATAACATGAGTAAAGTGGAAGTATGCAAACACAATTATGATGATAATATGAAATAACTCATTGCACTGAAATGGAACAACCTGTTGAAATAATACTAGCCCCCCACCAATTACGAACGCTTTCAGATTTGGACCCTGAAACACCTCTAAGAAATTACCCCCGGGTTCCTGATCTTCATAGGCAGACTTCAACGAGACAACAGTCTCTTCTATCTGCCTCTCAGATTCTCTGTCACCAGGTGGTCGGCCCCTTAATTTGCTCAGAGAAACAATTGCCTTTTCCTTCAAATCTTGAAAAGAACCTTTTCCTTGTACTGCTTTGAGAAGTAACCACCGTGGAGATGGAGGGAGAGTCCACATTCCAACCCCCATTAACATAGCAAGCGGAGCACTAAATCCATACATGAACCGCCATCCCCCAACTGAACTAATCTGAAAGCTTCCCACAAAATAACCTAACTGCATGATTGTTCAATCCCCGATTCAGTAAACTCTTTAGTTGATAAAAGATATACATAAAAGGCAATAATGTAATACCAGAATCCCCAGGACAATGAATAGTTCTTTTAATGATACTAGAGTCCCGCGGATTTGTGATGGACAAGTTTCTGCAATGTATAAAGGAGCTCCATGCATGGCCTGTATGTAATTCATTTTGCTTGTAAGATGGTGCATAAATAATCTATATTACCAAAATTATATAAGGGTTTAAAGTAGCCTACCAGACCTATACCAAGTCCATAAAGAAGCCTTCCTGCTAAGAGAACACCAAGTTCTGGTGCAGAGGCAGTGATTGCACTTCCAAGTAGATACAACACGGCTGCACCAATGAGTTGTCGCTTCCTCCCTAGTGTTTCAGCCAAATTAATATATTCAAAATAATAATAATAATAATACTCCAAAGAAGTTCAGTTTCTGCCTTTCTGCATAATTTAAGTAAGCAAGGCATTTACCAATGTAATCGGCAATGGCAAATGCAAGAAGTGATCCAAGAAGAGCCCCATATAGGGAACCACTGACCTACGTTTGACATTAGGAGTTAGATTTTAATGTGTAAAGATGATCATAACTTTTCCATTAATTGCAAGATGTTTTCCAATTATGACACAGAGATCATACCACAAGACCAAGCTGAATGGCAGAAAGATTGAACCAAGTTATACCGCTAAGCTCAGGTGACTGAATTAAAAAAAAAACAATATGAAAAAACTATATATGTTACTGCACTAACAACAGAAAAAAAAATGCAATTGATATACACTGATTGAATTTTTTTATTTTACCTGCAGTGAAATTGCAGCACCGGATGTGGCACCAATATCATAACCAAATAACAAGCCTCCCAATGCAGGGAACACAAACCTAAATATTGAAACAACATACCAAATTAACTGGTACATGTGGACCAGGAGCCGATACATAAAATTTCGATGCTTGATCACTAGGAACAATGTTTTCTGACTATGAAAGAAAATAAATTTAGCACAATCAATAAAACATAATTCCCGTACCCCTCAATCTAGAAGAAAAGGTATTAATTCCAAAATAACAATGTGTTTGCTTTTGGTCTATAGTTAAATATGTTAAGATCCCACTACAACAAAGTATACGGTCAAGTTACTCCTTATAATGATTTGAACAGTTTGAGCTAGCTTATAGTTTAATGTAGGCCAAGTAATTCTCAATTCAAGGTGATGTTCCTGATCAACCAATTCTAATAACCTCATACACTAAATGTTATGAAATCAAACCCAAGCTTATTCGGCCAAGAATCTAACTCTTGCCTACTTAAGTTTACACTTCTGCACATATAATGGAACCAACACTAATCTCAATTGAAATTCAGTCAAGTATGTTACTCTTGCCAACTTAAACTTACCATTCTCTTTCACATTTCCTATTAAAAGCTTTGTACTTAACCTATGTAAGTCTTAACTATTCATGTAATTAACTAGCTATTCCCATTGTCTGTGAAGCAAGAGCAAGTAGCACAAATTATGTAACACCGACACTTCAGATAAAAGACGTGTCAGAGTGTCCAACATTTGTCATTGTCGACCAACACGACACCGACCGACACTTGTGATAGCATGTAATCACTTCTATTTTCTTAAATTATTATGAATGGTGTCCACGTGTTGGTTTGAGTGTTGTGTCTGGTGTCAATGCCTACACCCCACAGCTCTCTTATTGAAAGCCTTATAATTAAAGGGTAGTTTCAGAAACGTACGGAAGAATCACAGAAGACCAAGAAAATTCCTCTTTGTTAGTAGCGTCTGAAACAACCGACTCAGAATTGTTCCCAGCAGAATACTCCTTCTGCTGCGCTTGAACCTGCCCAGAAGATGAATAGACCAAATTAGACTAATAAAAACAGTGAAACTTTGTTGAGTGTTTCAGTTTCTGGATGCTTACGTGGAATCTTCTCCGGTTATGAACAGAGTGAGAGGTTAGAAGCGGATAAGTGACACGTGTTGGCGCCAAATGATTGTTAATGGAAGAAATGATGATGCGAGAAGAAAATGAGGCTTTTGGCCTATTTACCCTTTGATGGTGAAGTGAGTTGAAGAGGGGAGGAAGCTTGAAATTGAAGAGAGTAGTTGATGATGCCATTGGAATTGAGGAAGCAAGAATGAATAAGAGAGAGTGTGTTGGTGGAATCAAGAGTGAGGAATCATCTTAGTTTGTGATGCACGAATGAAGGACAATCAGATTCGCAAGATATTTCCTTTTTTGACAAAAATGTTTCTTTTTCAACGATTTGTTGTACGGTAAAATAGAAGAAGAAAAAAAACTTGTAATTTCCTTGAGTTTAGTGACCATAGAGTTCAGAGTATATTGCGAAAAAAAATTACTATACCTTAGACAAATAAAAATGTTACTGTAGTTGAGTTTTTATGGAAAAAAATTACTATACTTCATTTTTACACTATCCCCCAACTTATATTTCAGTGTGTATATTACATATGTCACAAAGTAAATGTAGCACAGTATATTATTGGAAGAGACAAAACAAGTTTTGTGGCATCCAGCTGTCAAAATGGAGCGATTCTTTAATGTTGCATAGTGAGTCCAAAATTTAATTAAGACTCATTTCTACTTGAAATGGATTTCGAGTTTCTCCACTCAGATCTTCATTCATATATATATAATTATAAATTTAAAAATTTTATATTTATAATTAATATAATAAAATAATTATTATTAAATAATAATAAAATTAAAAAACATTCTCTATAAAAATAAGATTATAATTTTTAACATTTAAAAAAAATATTAAATATATTTAATTTATATATATATATAATTTAAAAATTATAATAATATTATTTATGGGGCAGATTCGGGTATAAATGCGAGGGTGGATATACAATATGAGGTGGAGACACAGTGGTTGGACCGAAGACTGGAGAAAAGGATAAGGGGTCGATGTCGGTGGGAAGAGATATTGCAGGATCGTCTAGGCGGGCCGAGCCAGAACATCCGCTTCCGGTTAATGATCCCTTATCGACTGTCGCTGAAGTAGCAGATTATTTTGAGATCTCAGCATCGCCGAAGCCACCTATCTCGTGGGTGAATCTGATTTATAAGGAGATTGATCCTTCTATGGATGTTAATGAGGAGGAGGTTACTTCAAAGAGAGATACTGCATCCGATGAGACTTGTGCAATGTTCGGAGGTCACCCTTGTTATTGTAGTTGTTAGTAGATGATCAAATTAGTTTTTGGTTGTACTTATTTTGTGTTGGGATGACTGTATCTATAACATATATTGTCCGTTGACTTTTATTTTGGTGGGTTCATGTTTCATTTTTTTGACGTGACCATGGGGATAATATTCTTGGAGCGGTACTTTTGTGCAGGTGTTTGCCGAGAATACCCCAGAGGTATGAGCGATGTCTGATAGGTCTCATAGCCCCGGTGTATTTTTCTATTTGTATACTTTGGATTATTGTCTCAAAAACTATTTTAGTTGGTTTGTATATATGATGTAGTTATTAAGACTTTTGTCATTTGTGTTATGACATGGTATTTTATTAAATTTTTTTTTAAAAAAAATGCACTTGTGCTATTAAAAACCGGAGTGTTACATTGACATTGGGTCCCATTGGTGACATTTCAATGATGGATCTAAATATTTTGTAACCATTGTTGATGACCGCACAAGATTCACTTGGGTTTTCCTTATGAAAGCTATATCAGAAACTAGAGCTAAACTTCAGCACTTTATCACCTTTGTTTCCACCCAATTTTCAATTAAAATTAAAACTATTAGAAGTGATAATGGTGTTTAGTTTAATATACCTACTTTTTTTTCTTCATAATTTAGATATTTTGCATCAAACTTCATGTGTGGAAACACATCAACAAAATTCCATTGTTGAGAGAAAACACAAACATCTATTAAATATCACTAGAGCTTTATTTTTTCACTTTAAACTTCTCAAATGTTTTTAGTCTTTTTCTCTATGTCATGCCACTTTTATTATAAAACAAATTACCTACATTTGTCTTACAAAATAAGACACCTTATGATATGCTTTAGAACATGCTACCTACTTTTAATAACTTAAAAGTGTTTGGTTGTCTTTCTTTTGCTTCAAATATATTAAATCATAGGACTAAATTGGATCCTAGAGCTCGCAAATGTATATTTCTTGGATTTTAAACATGGGACAAAATGTTATGTTTTATTTGACCTTCATACACATGATATTTTTACTTCTCGAAACATTATTTTCTATGAGCATATATTTCTGCATACTCTATTAATTATGTTAATGTGCATTGTATGTCTAATTATGTCACTGATTATACTCCACTTCTTTTTTATGAACTCATTTACATTGTATATGATACTGGTCATATTTTTAATATATCTCATAATTCACATTCTGATAACAACATGGATATCATTACCGATTCTACTAACAGTTCTGGACCTACCTTAAGAAGGTTCTCTAGACCAAGGCAACAACTCGCATATTTGTAGGATTTTCAATGCAATATGGTTGTGGTTGATTCTTCATCAAATCCTTTATATTCGATTTCATCTATTTTGTCTTATAACAATTTATTACCTACACATTTTTCTTTTGTTTATGTTATTTATGTCGTTCAAGAACCACACATTTATAAACAGGTGACTAAACATCCTTGTTGGGTTCAAGCTATGGATTCTGAAATTCACGCTCTCACCCAAAATAATACTTGGATTTTGACTTCTCTCCTCCATGGTAAGAAACCAATATGATGCAAATGAGTTTATATGGTAAAGTATAAAGTTGATGGTACAATAAAGTCGTATAAAAGCTAGATTAGTTGTTATGAGTTTTACACAAGTTGATGGTATAAACTTTTTTTACACGTATTCGTGTCACTAAACTCACAACTGTAAGATTACTTTTATCTATTGCTTCTTCTCAAAATTGGCATATTCATCAACTAGATGTACATAATGTCTTTTTACATGGTAATCTAGATGAAAATGTTTACATGCAATTATCACTTGACATTTCTATCAATTGTTTGCAAAAGTTTCCACGGCTTTACATTATGTAGGATATCCAAAATATGTCGATGATCATTCGATGTTTACCAAGTCTTCTACTGATAAATTCACAACCTTGTTGATATACGTTGACGATGTTATTATTTCAGGTAATGACATTGCTAAAATTCAATTTATGAAAGATTTCCTAACAAGACATTCAAAATCAAAGACTTAGGACACTTGAAATACTTTTTGGGACTTGAGGTAGCTCGTTTCAAGGATGGTCTGCACATATCACAACGGAAATACACTTTATATATCTTACATGAAGTTGGTATTTTGGCTTCCAAATCGGCTTTTGCTCCTATGCAAAAAAGCAAGGAATTTTCCAAAGATTAAGGTTCATTTCTATCCGACCCTACATCATATAGGTGTCTAATTGGTCAACAAATATATCTCACCAATACACGCCCAAACATAAGTTTCTATGTTCAACAACTGAGTCAGTACTTGATAACACCAAGTTCCAAACATCATTAAATTGATCCTCAAATTCTTCGTTACCTCAAATCATCACCAACTTAGGGACAATTTTTTCCAGCATCTTATCTTCTTCAAATCAAGTCTTTTTGTGATTCGGATTGGGTTAGTTGCTCTGACACACACAAATCTATTACCGACTTTTGCCTCTTCCTAGGTGATTCTCTTATATCATGGAAATATAAGAAACAAGCTATCATATCTTGCTCTTCTATTGATATTGAGTATAGGGTCATGACGTCCACTGTTTGCAAGCTTTAATGACTCATATATCTTCTCAAATGATATTAAGGTTCCTTAACGAAACATGTCCTTTTCCATGACATATTGCCTCAAATTCTTCTTTCTACGAACACACCAAACATATTGAGCTCGATTGTTATATCGTTCGTAAAAAATTTCAACAACATCTTTTTCGTTTACTTCCAATTTCTTCGCATCTTCAGATTGCATACATATTTACGAAATCTTTAGATCTTACACCTTTTCATACGTTTTTATCCAAACTAGACTCAAATATATATGTTCATCAGCAAGAGGAGAGGGTATTGATATATATTTATATCATACTTTGACTCAGTCTTGTCCAGTTTAATTTTTTTCACATTATGTTTAACAGTTAGTTATCCTATTTACATTTTTTGTTTTCTATGTAATTAGCTTTGGAGTTTTCTTTATATCTATAATTTATAACAATATATTTTCGGTAAATAAGAGATAAAGTTATTTAGTAAATTTTCATATTCAATTATCAAGTAATAAGCTAATTGAGTTTAATTTCTATACATAGTATTAGCAAAAATAATTTACCCGCTACTGACATATTAAGGAGAATTAATCATTTATTTTTGAACTCGTTAAATAATATGGAAAATAGTCATGAAGTACACGTGGAAGATTTTTTTTGGAAGAAATGTAAATATTTGTATACCTAATAACAATTATGAAATTCTTAATTAAATTAAAGAGTTTCATTACTAAGGAATATATGTCCGCCTTGCCAACATACTAAAGTGTAATACAGGGTCATAAGCAATAAAATTTAATATATATATATATATATATATATATATATATATATATATATATACCCCTGTGAAATATTTTCTTTAATATTGTTTGAAAACATATTATATAGATTTTCAAATAAGAAAGCTTGTAAACATGTCCAAAAAACTTGCAACGAATTTCTTGCAAAAGTAATTACGTAGGTAACCATGTAAAATTGTCCATAATAACAGAGTTGAGTAAGACAACTCATATTACCGTTATCGTTAGTATAAATTTAGTTAATAAGACAATAACGATAAACAATTGTTGCATATGATTCGATATACAAGACTAAGTACGTGATTGTTAGTAGAGCGAGACACACCTCCACATTCTCCTCCTTGATTATTCTCCATAGGAAAGGAAAATTCTTGAACAATATATAACAATAAACTGAATAATAATAAATTAAAAAACCAAAGAACCTTGAATGCGCAAATAAGTGGTTTCGAGACAAGTAATAATCCTACAAAAGCTATGAACCAACAAAAAACCTCAAACCCACTTTTCCGTTTGTTTTGGAAACTTAACTTATTTACCATCTTCTCTTTCTCTTAATCACCATTCCTTTTAAATATATCCTTGCAAGTTGTAACTACATAAGCATATGAATGTGTCTATATATGAAAAGTGATTGAAAATCTTATCTTATTAATACCTTATATCATCCAATTTTCTAAGAAAGATTAAATCAATACATATAGAGCTTCTTGCAAAGTGCAAATTATTTTTGAGAAATGGAGAACAAACCAAACTTGATAAATATGAAAACAAAAGGATGCTCCACAAGGCTAAAGAAACATGCCCCATCGTTTATTGAGATAAGTGACCGACCCACTAATCCTTTTGCTCCTTCTATAGATGATTCAAATGCAATTCCTTTATTATCTCCACTTATCTTATATCCACAAACAGAGACTACTATACAAACTCAAATGTTACAAAATAATGGTAACTATGGTAATGACATTAACAATGAGGCTATGAGTTCACATTCATCTTCCATGCAAAGCAATGTATGGAAACATCCGGCTATGGCCCCATTTTCGGAGCCTTCATCTTTATGTAATTTCTTACAAAAACAATGTGTTATTGTGAATAATACCCAATGAAATGGATCACCTCAAACATTTCTTTATGCTCTTATTATGTATATGATATTGAGGTTATTAGCTGGTTAGGTGTTAATTTTATTTTAGTAGTGAAATATTTCTACGTGATATATATATGGGGTTAATTAAACTCTTACTGAATTAATCAATTGCAAATATCTTCAATTTGATTGTTAAGTTTTAATTATAGTTATAAATTGTATTCTATTCCATTCAAATTATGATAAACATCTCAATTACTTCCTGATGATATGGTGTACAAGGTTTTTGAGAAGCTTGTATATATATACCCACCTAAAATTAAAAATTAATATTGATTATTTTAAACTACTACTACTACAAAAAAAATCATAAAACTGTTTAATTGTTCAACATTTTTAGGAACTTCTAAGAGCACATCATCGCCAATCATGCTTTTTTTTTACTCAATTGCTCCCCCCAAGACATCACACTTGAACTTGTGAACATTGTAGTTTTTGAATGAAACAAATATTGGAAACAGAGCTTGCAAGAAGGTGAATACTATTTTGGGCGAATTTTGATGTTTAAGAGAAAATAATGTGCTTCTTAGAGGGTGTAAAAGGGCTTCCTTTATATTTTTCAAGAATCGATGCAGCATACATTGGTGGATCTGGAGGATTCAACACCCATAGTGCAATGCTGTCCCTGCCAATGTCATTCTTCTCATTCTCAAGATCCATTATCAACACTTCTACTGTGTGTGGTACTACACTCAATCCCACGATGTTTGTGTAGTACATTATTATTATACTTCAATAAATAAATGCGTTGCCATTCAATTTACACTAGGAGAATTTTATCTTTTTAAGGCAGTTAAAATATACATTTTAAATCAGTTTCGTGTTCAAGTTAACAGTAAACGATTTAAAATACATGTTGTTTTTTAATTCGTTTCATGAACCGACTTAAATATCATAAATTTAGTTCAACATATCATCTTTTTAAGTCAGATCTTTTGATCAACTGATTTAATAGATAGAGTTAAAATTATTATTTTTTTAATAATTCTTTTTTATGTTTTTGATCCTTTCATATATATAATATTTCATATTAAATTTTAAATAAGAGTTTATAGTACATATAACCACAAATATCGATATCTAACATAAAAAATGACATGATTGGAGCTTGAAATTACGTGTCATCTCTAGCAGAACTCAAAAATCAAGTGAAACAAATAGGTTGGAAATGATATTGCTACATAAAAAGATATGTTCTCAATTTCAAATCAATGTCAGGTGCATATCAAATTGTTGTGCTTATAATAGGTTGAAAAAAATTAATGTGACAGTTAAAAAATGACTTATATTCAATTTGAATAAACTATATATCAAATAAGACGACACATATATTATATACATGAACAAATTTTTAGTTATTCAAAACACCTTAAATTTGAAATTACATTACATATATTCAAATTGAATTCTATAAACACGACCATAGTCGAACAGGGCAGTGTTGATGGCTCAATAAAACCACTTTGACTTTATAGAGTTTTCAGGAATTCAGTATGCTACGAGAGACAATAAATTAATTTAGTCAATCATTTCATGATGATCAAATATTTTTAAGTCTTTAATGTTCAAATTTATAAAAATATTAATTCATTTCTTATATGTAATAGGTCATGTCGTCAAAACACACAATATGATAGACACAATCAACAACGAAAAAGTACTACACTCCTCCATATTATTCGAAGATTTGGAGCAATTTCATTTTATTTTTCCATTTATTTATGTTTTATTTCGTGTTGTATTTATTTAATATTTGTAGCAAAATTTAGCTTTATTTTAAAAATAATGACATAGAGGCAACATTATCCCTTGCACTTTGTGAAAAACTTATCTTAAGAAAATAAAAAGTTATCTTAACACCCATGGTGAATCTAATCCAATCATTGTTATCATGCAGCTTGCAAATTTAAAGAAATCAAATGGAATCCTTATTATATTATATTTACTATTAAATTCATACAAATTAATAATACATTATATTAAAATTATAATTTAAGTAATATTCTTTTATAATAGTATTTTTCTATGTATACTTGATATTGAATACATGTAATGTTTAATTTTTTATCAATATTTATTAAAAACAAATTATAAAATTAATGTTTATTCAAAACAAACTACAAAGACAAGAGATAACTCTCACACAATCACTTAGTCAACCCACTTGCTATATCAATATTTTATTGGGTGATGATTTGATTCAAACTCAAAGGATGAAAATATTTGATCTTCTTAGATCTATTAGATCTATTTATGTATGAATTACATTTAGCGATCACATGTTTTTGTTTAACTCATGGCATCATATACGATAAAATAATATATATTTTCTAATTGTCAATTAATAGCTTCACTAATATCTTTTAAAATATGTAGACATACAAAAATATTTAGGTATTGTATTAACAAAGGTCATTGAAATTGATTTAAACAACGGTTGATCCTATAATACATATCAAAAGTGTTTCAGAAAGGTTAATCATGCATGAAACACTTATTATTGCGATTAATATAAAAGGAAACAAACTATAGTAACTAGGTATATACAATTTAATTTTTGTTCTTC
>JBBPBR010000003.1:62560083-62581257 GCA_037974775.1 Cicer pinnatifidum
AGTAATTGATTAGACTAGAATATCTACTACCTTCGTGAACAAATGAATTTCATACATTTAATTTTTTTTTTTATCTAACTCATGCATCACATAGGTTAACGTCTAGTATACATAGATGAGAACAACTCATATACATCGATTAATACTAGTAATGCATTCTTTTTTAGTGAAAAACATTATTGAAAAGTCGTAATATTATTATTTTCGAAAGATCACCTTTGCACAATCAATTTTGTTAGGTAAACATATTGTGATTGATTTTTTATTTTATTTAAAAAAGTCATATTTCATAAGAGTTATGCTATACTTTACGAGGATAGTTAATACGAAATTGGACAGTAGGTATCATGATAATATTGAATTAATTTAAGAGTTAGAATGTAATTATTTGCATTGTGCAGTCAATTCAAATGCTTTATATTAATGATTGTAAGAGATTAAACAAAACTTGAATTAAACTATCAAACATTTTACAAAAAAGAGTTGCAGTGTTTTTCAATTAAACAAAAATCACGCATCTCATTAAATTTCATGTCACTCTTACAACAAACTATAGAATTTTACATATATCATCATCAATTAGGGTGTAAATTTGGCGCGGTTTAAGTTTTTGGTAGATAAGAAAATCCTAAGCAATAAAAAATAATCAATTTGGTTTGAGTTTGATTTTAGTAATCTATTCTCATGAAATTTGAATCAAACCAATTCAATAAAGAACAAAATGGTTTGATTTGGTTGAATCAGTTTAAAAATTTTAAATTTTATATAAATTATTTTTAAAAATCTAAAAATTATTTAATTTTTCCAAATTCTTTAGATTTTTTAAATTATTAAAACAAGTTCATAAACTATAAAAAGAACAAAATATACCTAATATTAAAAAAATATACGAGTATAATACATTTAAAAAAACATTAGTAATGTAATGTGAAATTAAATATAATAAATATATTAGTTTAGTTTGAGTTTCGAGTAATCAAATTTAAATGACGTAAAATCCATACTCAAACTAATAGAAGTTGAATTTGATTAATTTAATTTAAGTCGAACATATATGTTGAACCAATTTAATTGGTATGTATTGATTCATTTGTTTGGTTCTTACACCCAATATTACCGATAACATTTCATGATCAAGTATATGTTCCACATGATAGGAAAAACAAATATTTTTTTTTATAACTTTTCTGACCAATCTCCCTGTATATAATTTCTTATGCATTTTACGAGTTTTCTTTTTTTCTTTTTTCGAACACTTCCACATAAAATACAACAACATCCATAACAATTTTGTTATTCCAACATCCTAAACCATACCATCAAACAGTAATGCCATAAATGATATCTTTCTCTTGCGGATTTCTTGCTTAAAGGTACAACGTTGTACGAACAAAAATCACTAGAAATTCTACAATACAAAGTTGTTGTTGAAGAACGAGACCACACAACAATAAGATTTCTCCCATTTGATTCGTTTTGTGAACTACTTGTTCGCATTTTAGAAGAAGACATAACACTAATAGTGGATGAAGATGAAGTTCATGACTATGAAGATGATAAAGCCTTGTACAAAAAAGATGAATTGTTAATTTGATGGAAAATTTATGGTTTTAGTGCCGAACAAGTCTTACATGGGACAATTTCAAATTAAAATGTTTAGGTACATACACATAAATGATAAAAATTAAAAGAGAAACAATTTAATCTTATAATTGAATTCTTTTTTTATTTTTATTTATTTTTTATTTATATGTGTGTGCCTAAAGTTGTTCAATTATCGTGCCAGTATAATTATTTATTCTTTTTCTTTTTTACAAAGTTATCCATAAATTAATCACTAAATTAGTAAAAATTAGTAAAGACCAAAATCACTTTTTTATAACCTGCACTAAACATACCTTTAAAATATTATAATTGAATTAAAATTAATTTTTTTTTCAAATAATAATATTCTTCGTTCAAAGAAAAAATGACCATAAGGGATTAATCAATTAGTTACCCATTTGAGATTATTTTTCAGTTTTTTAATTTTAGTTTAATTAAAATGTATAAAGTTGATATGTCAAAGATATTAATTTTTCTTAAATGTTAATATAAAATAATTTTATATTTTTAATGTATACAAATTAAATTATAAAAAATAAAAATAAATATTTATAAAACGAAGAAAATATAATGTAACAAAAAATTAAAAATGATTAAAAGAAAAATTAATAAAAACTTAGAAAATATAAAAGAAAATAATATAACATTTCTAGTATATTAAATTGAAACATGTTCTTTTTTCTTCATTTTTTCTTGTAATAAAATATTAATAATTAATTTTTTTCCCTCATTAACTGAATAAAATAAAGATAAGTAAATACTAAATTATCTTAATTTTTTTGGAACTAAAAATTATTTTTATTATTTAAAAGATTAAATTAAATCTCAGGATCTTTTTCTTTTTCTTTTTGACTGAAATGAGTGTTTATTGTATAAAATTGTTATTTCTATTTTAACAAAGTTGAGGCATTTGATAATTATTTTTTTGACATATAGGAATTTGTTAACATTTTTCCCTTTGAAAAACTATGTGGGTAAAATTGTAATTGAAATCGAGGGATGAAGTTGTAAATCGCGCAGTTCAATTAGGGCATGCTTCAAGAAGGTTCTTCTGGTTCAGTGAAGGCAGTTCGAGCTCTAATTCTCGAGCATCGCGGTTCACACATCACCCTTCAGAATCAGAACCTATCTCTTATTCATCTTTGTGCCCGATACATGCCATAGTAAACCCCTATTCGCTGCTCTCGAATTCTCAATCACAATCTCAGCCACGCACTCTTCTCTCCGTTCGGAATCTCTTGCCGTCACAAGATGTCTGGCGGTTTTTTTCGAGTAAGTACATCGCAAACATTTCAATTTTCAATTGCTCGTTTGCCTCTTGAAATGAATCGAAGTTAGTTTATTATCTCATAATTTCTCAGATCTTATCTGTTATAATCCTTAAGTGATTTCAATTTGATGAAAATTGAGTAGTGTAATTATAAAATAATATGAAGCGTGCGCCTAGGGTTTAAAATATTTGTTGCTTAGTTAACTGTTTCACATCGGCATGTAACTGTATCTGTTGTCAAATAATAAACTGAATGAAATAGTTGTTTCGGAATTCAACTTGTTATTGTGTGATATGTATCGATGTGTATCAATTGTAGATTCATAGTCTACTTATTAGCATCTTTAGTTGCAATATGTTACTTAGCTTATGAATTAATATATGTTGAATTTTGGATATAGGGTACATCTGCGGACCAAGACACTCGGTTTTCGAACAAGCAAGCGAAGCTGCTTAAATCACAGAAGTTTGCACCGGAATTGGAGCATCTGGTTTGTTTCCTTGATTAAGTCTGATCAATTTTCTCTCGCTAGGGTTTATGACTGTTTTTGCTATTTGGAATTGGAACTACAAGAATCAATGTGTTTTTGAACTTGATATATTTGTGTTTTTAATTAGTCACATCACACTGCCTTCCTCTCTGCTTCTTGTTGTTTCAATGTGAACCGAGCTTGAAAGATTATTTGTAGGTGGAAATGACGAAGGTGAATATGGAAGTAATGAGGCCTTGGATTACCAGAAAAGTGACTGAGCTTCTTGGGTTTGAAGATGAAGTGCTAATTAATTTTATACACAGTCTTCTGGATGCAAAGGTAATTTACTTTTTTTGAAATATTTAGGGTTTATGGTAATCTTGGAGATTAATGGTACTTTCAACATTCTACTTTTTATTTACTGAATCCAAATATTATAATTTTTTTTTATAATTATTAAATTGTATTTGTTGAAATCTATATCTATATCACTTTTATTTGGAACATCTATTCACTTTTAGGTTGAGTTGTAACATAGCAGTCTTTTTTCCTCTAAAGGAACTACTGTCAATTTACATGCAATTTTTTTGATAATGTTGTGCTTTAAGTTTAACCTTGCAACATTCTGTTTGTTATGATGCAGATAGTGAACGGGAAGGAAGTTCAAATACAAATTACTGGATTCATGGAAAAAAACACTGGTAAGTTCATGAAAGAGCTTTGGACGCTTCTTCTCAGTGCACAGAAAAATGCCAGTGGTGTTCCTCAGCAGTTCTTGGATGCTAAAGAAGAAGAACTCCTGAAAAAGAAGGTTCTTTTGAGTCTTGATTTGCCATTCATTGGGTATCAAAATACCTTTTAACCTAATATATTTTTGGGGGGGTTTTCTGAGTAAATTTGTATCCATGGATTAGGCTGAAAGTGATAGGATAACAAGTGAAATTCAGAGGAAGAAAGATAAGGAAAGTAAAGAGATCATGGAAGAGAGGCTGAAGAAACTGGTAATACTTCTTGTTCCTTGCTGGATTACATTTTATAGGACTGAGATTTTGGTTTTAACTTCCATTTGTGTTTCCATTGCACTCAGCAAGCTTCTGCAATTATTTGGGTTCATGTCCTTTACCTCAAACTACTGTAGGACGGAGGATTAGATGCGAAGGACAATGATACTGCTTCGGACCCAACTCTGAAGCCCAGGGATTCAGGGAACTACATTCAGGATGGGAAAGAAACTGACAAGAGGAATGGTGTTAGAGCAAGGAACAGGTAAACTGGTTCAATTCCTTATTTTTTAATCATTATGTGATGATGATGTTTTTTTTTTTTTTTTCCTGTTATCTTATTGGTTTCACATGAGTCTAGCTTCAATTTATAAGGTAAAATATGTTTACTGTTTCTTCCAGTGGGTTGACTTGTGTTATGTTTTTATTAAGACACGGTGAAAGTGGCTAGGCTTCGTTCTAGGAGACCGCTGATAGGTATCACATAAACTTAACTAACAAGCTAACAAAAACAAATTTACAGAACCGCCCATATGAAATTCTTCTAGTGCTCATAAGTTCATAAGTTTCCTTGACAACCATAGAATTGCCCATATGATAATTAATTTAGAGTAGCGGAAAAGTTGCATGAAATTCGTAAAACTTCCTTCACTACAAAGTCATTTGAATTCATTGCTATTTCTAATGTTGTATTAGATGCAGGAATAACCTACCTCTGTTCAGTTTTTCTAGTGATGCCATAACTACATGACATAAGCATTAATTTTCAATTTCCTTTGAGCTTAAACTCTATTTTTTACTGTTGGGTTTGTGTTTGGGCAGAGATCATTTTAGTGAAATTGGCTCTGCACCTAAAACACCTGTTGAGTGAGTTCTTGAATACTAATTGGCTTTTATTCTCTTCTAGGGTTTCTAGGTCCCCACATTCACCTGCAGTTTCCACTTCACCTTATCGGTACCACCATTTAATATCACATGTTTAACACATTTTCCATCTTTTATATTGGATTAAAATGCTATAAATGTATTACTTGATATCTTCGACAGAGGCTCACCTTCAAGGGCAACCAGTAAATCATTTTCAAATTCCCGAAGTTATTCAAGGTATGCTTTGAAATATGCTAACATAGGTTCCTTTGGCCTGATTCCTTCATGTAGCTTTTGTCATTCATTAGCATAATTTGACGGATATAAGAAGTTCAGCTTGGCCAGCTAATAGATCTTTAATTTGTTCCCCGTGCCCTTTTAGCCTTTATTAATGAGTAATATATTACACATTTAATTTTTATTTGGATTTGTCATTTTGAATTAATGGTTCTATTTTGTGAAGGAGTATATCCAGATCTTCAGAGGCTCGAGGACGTTCCTTTTCACGACGACAATCTATTTCTCCTCGAAGACGTTCACCGCAACGATCTCCTCACAAGAGGTTATCTTATTCAAGGAGATCTAGATCTAGCTCAGACTATGAATCTCGCTCTCCTATACGACGTGGAGTGCGTTCTCCATTTCGTCGACGCAGAACACCCACTCCTGTTAAAAGACGCAGATCACCCTCCCCTGTGCGACGACGCAGATCACCCTCTCCTGTACGACGACACAGATCACCATATCTAGTGCGGCGACACAGGTCACCCTCTCCTGTGCAACGTCGCAGATCACCTTCTCCTGTGCGACGACGCAGATCACCTTCTCCTGTTCGACGGCGCAGATCACCTTCTCCTGTGAGACGACGTAGATCACCTTCTCCAATGCACATACATAGATCACCATCACCTATTAGACGGAGAAGGTCACCATCACCCATGCGACACAGATCTCCTAGTTTCCGGTATAGATCACCTTCACCAGTGCGTCGAGTACCACCAGCCCGTGGACGTAGGTCAAGCTCTCCAATGCGATCCCCTATAGTGCGAAGGTATGATAGTAGAAATCCACGACGCAGGTCTCCATCTCCTTTGCGGAATAGATCACCTGTTTTTGTCAAGAAAAGATCTACAGGGGCATCCCCTAAGAGGTCTCCTTCTCAAGATGAATGGAGTTCTCAGTCTCCTATACGTGTATCTCTATCTCCTGTTAGGAGAAGTTCACCAAGACCGCAAAGAAGTCCTGTGCAGTCTCCTATGGGAAGAGGCAGGTATAGTGACACTTGAGGGAGTGCTTGAATAAGCTCGTTTGATTTTTCTTTGGAGTGCATGATTTTGTGATAATAGTAATAATAAAGCTTTTAAAAAGAAATATTTCATTTTTAAATCGCTCTATGCTATGCCCTGTATGGAGCTGTGAAACTTTGCAGAATGATATTTTAAATAAGGTTTTTTCTTACAAGGAAATTTATGAAATCTGTGGGGATACCCGTGTTGCAGGGTGCAAAAAAAATTATCACCAGAAACTCATCAACTCTCTAGTCCTTTGCGGTCTGTACAGCGAGATAAGAATGGCAAAGCTTCGCACTATAAATCACAAGATTCAATGTCCTCACCAGAGAAGTCTCCAATTCGATCAATATCACCACAAGCAAGAAATAGGACCAGCAGTAAAAATAGAAGGTAATTCATCATAACTTCTACAATGCTTTTTATCTGCCATGCTTGCCTGCCCGCAATAGTTAGTTTATGCATATTTAATTGGCTTTTGAACATGTTTAGTTCGAATGAAATTCCTCTGAGGCAAACAAGAGAGAAATTGACTAATGAAGGAAGCTTGAGTCCCCCAAAGAAACCAAGAAACCAGAAACCTAGTGATGACATCCTGGAGACAATTGAAGGAGCAAAAGAAACATATTATTCTAGGTTTGAATATGAATTGGATAACTTTCTGTTACCTCTTTTAAATGTGAAAAATATACATCACCGTCGCAGATTTGTTTATTGTTTTGCTTGCTCTTTTTCCTCATTTTTCCTCCTATCTCTCTTGTAGAGCGCAGAGAGATCCAAAATCAAATTCATCTGAGAAGAAATCAAGACACTCCCCGGTTAGTAAGCGAAAAGGTTCCCCTGCAAAATTTCATCACGAAGATGATTTTTATCCTGAAAGGGAAGCTGGTCATCAAGCTTCTGAGAATAATCATTATGATAAGAATGAATGGAATAAGAAAGGCCAGGAAATAATAAAATGGTAATATGATTAGCATACTGCACTTGTTATGACTAATTTGATTGTCCTTACTACACTATACATCTCTGATAATGGTAAACTCATGTGGCAGTGATAAATCGTCTGGCAAGGGAGGTGAGTCTCCTGGTCAACAAAAGTCACCAATGAACAAAGAATTTTTTTCCAGCGAGAAGCCTCGTGATTCTTATGCTGCAGAAATAAAAAAATCTGATGACAAGGATCAATCCAATTCAAAATATGCCAGAAGTAGTGATCAACACCACAAATCAGAAGACGCTCAAGATTTAGTTGGAAGAGTTGATTGTGTCAATCAGAGTGCTTATGATTCTGTTTCTGAAGAAAGTGGTAAGAATAGAAGGGATGGAAAGGATAGGAGAAAGCATAAAAGGTCAGAGAAAAAAAGTATATCTTCTGATGAGGATTATAGTTCTGATTCTGAGTTAGAAGACAGGAAAGAGGCCAAGAGGAGGAAAAAGGAGGAGAAGAAAAAGCTGCGAAAGGAGGAGAAGCATCGAAAACGGGAAGAGCGACGGCGAAAAAGGGAAGAGCGGCGGGCCGAAAAGCTGAAAATGAGGAGTAAAACAGGTGACTATATTTCAGATGATGAGGAAGCTGAACAAAGGGATGAGCATCCAAGTGATAATGAAGAGGCACCATATGATCCAAATAAGCTTGAGATTGAGCTGCGAAATAAGGCTCTTGAATCCCTCAAAGCGAAGAGGAGCATGAATAATTAAATACTACACTATTGTGTTTTATGCATTAAAAATCTTCCTCAGAAATATCTTATAGCTTATTTTAAAACATGGTTTTTGCAAATGTTATGTTTTTTATTTTTTGGTAAATGTTTGATGTCATCTATCTTTAATGCTGGCAGCCAAATTTGGATAAATGACGAATTCTGAGCAAATCTGTTGAGTACAACTCTATGCAGACATTCCTCTAATTTTGCCGGTAATATTTGTCTCCCCTTTGTTGGGAATTTTTTTTTAGGTGGTATATGTGTATATATTTCTTTTATTGTTTTGATTGCTAGGTTTATGTTTTCTTGTTTGTTTTCTTTTATTTGTCCTTGTGGTTTTGATTCAGTTGCTGGCATTTAGTTTCTTATTTAGGCTTAATTGATCCGAAGGTCTTATGAATATTAATCATGAGGTTGATACTAAATTAGCTTTATGGTCAATTGGTAGATGAATTTATGTCCACTCTAGATGACCTGGTGAGCAGACCATGTGCAGGCCTATATTTTGAACTCCAAAACAGGTGAAGTTTTGTTTTCTTGGTCCATCATGAAGTTGATGCAGCTGTATGTTTTGTACAGATGTTTTGTTTTATATGTACTTTGATTGTGTGCATGAATATATGACTATTGTTTTTATCATTCTGGTGCGGTGGTCTTTTATATTTGTTGCTTTGCACAGTGCAATTATTTGTTTCTGATTTTCCCGTTACGTCACCTTTGTTTCCTTTGTTTAAGCGGCTGTTACATTTAAATATTTGAAAAACCTACATCTTTGTTAAATTAGGTATGGCAACGGTTACCCGCCCTGACTCCCAGAAAAAACTTGACTTTTCCCTTGATTTGTGTCGGATGAACAATGGGTTTCTATTTTTGTCCATTTTGGTATAGTAAAAAAATAATTGTATTTTATAGAATTTTCTTTTTGTGTATATTTTTTTTGTTAAAAATAAAATATAAATTAATTTAAGGATTTTTTTAATTAATATTATTAATTAGAGTAAAATTAATTAAATTTTCTTTTACATTTGATCACAAAATTAGAAATTTTTGCGATGCATCATCCGTCTGTGACTAACTCAAACTGTAGATATATTGCTCAATTCTCCAAAAATAGAACACTTTTGATTAAACATATTTCACCATAATCTTTACTGTTCTGTAATAATAATAGGTTTACCAGAGAGGGTATAATTTGACTTGCAATAGCAATTTTGTATTGACATCTTATTGTAGTCTTTTGACTCATGCATCAGTTTAAAAATTGTAGTGTAAACTTGCACTTTCGCCACCTCTAACATATGCCTTGTTGCTCCGTTTTACTTTTGGACGGATTTGTATTGTCCGATTGCGTTCTGAACTATACTTTTAGGTAGTTAAGGCCAAAGTTGACAAGGTGTTACAAAACTTGGAGCATCCATGTTGACATATTGATTAGATGTCTCAAATGTGGATGAACTATCCCATTCTTCCTCAAAAAGATGATTTTCCTAAGCAATTATGATTGTCAAATAAGTAGACTAAAGTCGAAAAATTACAAATTTTTATTTCAATGAAGATTACCAAGTAAAGATAAAGGATCAACCGGTTATGGCGAATACAAATGGCATCCTGATAAACCAAAACTATTATATTACTCTCATCTTAGATCTCATGGATGGACTAAAATATTAGTTAAAAACCTATTTTAACTAGTTTAACAAAAATGTATATGGTACTTTAAGAAGAAATTTTTGATATAAAATATTACTTAAGTTAATCATTTATCCTGGCACTAGTAGCCTTTCCCCCTCTTTTAGCTGTCTTACTCAAATGAAATATTTCTTAATGGTTATTAATTTTTGTAAATATTATGTAGATTTTTTATATTGCTTACAGAGAAAAGTAAGCACAAATTGAAGCATAATTGTTTATAAAGAAAAATTGAAGCATAATTGACTAGAATTTTCACGAGATTATTATATAGATAATTGCATGACCTCATCATGTAAATTGCACCGCTAAAGTTAGAAAATACAAATTCAGAATCTCGCATGCAGCACGAGCGGATGAAAATTGAAATGCATAATAATCATAGATGAGAAGAAAACGTCATTTTCCGTGGTGTATGAACGTTTGGTGTTCAATATTTCTGCAATGGATAAACTCTGTTTACGTGGCTAAATCCAATTCGCTAGCTACCGGTTGCCTCTTCCATTCAGATAATTCCCACAACACCAAACCAGATTAACGGTTCAAAGCCAAAGATAGAAATTACTATTATGTTTCAAAATCTAGTTATCAAGATACACATACCAAAAAAAGATTATGTACTATTCCAATTGAAGGAGAGTGTGAACTTGGAAATCTTAACTATACTCATTCATCCATGGTTCTCACTCTTACATCCAATTCGTCTCTAATACCAACCACACCTCATTCGAGGTTACCTTTAAGGAACCCAACAAGGTTCAATGTGTTTGCTAAGAAATCTGGTGGATCATTCCCATCATTTAGATTGGGAAAACCTAAAGACAAATCTTCTTCTGAACAATCAGATGGTTCATCATCATCATCCAATTCTAATAATAACCCTTTTGGTTTCAACTTTGGAAATATACCTGATGTGACTTCATTGATCCAAGTTGCGACCAAAAACTCATCCTCGCCAGGTTTTGCATTTGGAAGTCCAAGGCGTAAGGATCCTTCAACAGTTTTTGTTGCTGGTGCTACTGGTCAAGCTGGTATTCGCATTGCTCAAACTTTGCTTAGGGAAGGGTTTAGTGTAAGAGCTGGTGTTCCTGAAATTGGTTCTGCTCAGGAATTGGCTCGTCTTGCTGCTCAATATAAGGTAATTCAATCTCTTAACTCAAAAGGGTTACTGTCTATCTATCAATGACACATACACTAAATACGCCATTGACATGTACACCAATAATAATTTTAAAAAATAGATTTGATTGAATGTAACTACATAGGCATCAATTAGGTGTCATAACATCAAACATGTCTTTAATTTAAAGTGTCTATACTACTTATTGCTCTCTAGCTTATCTATTGGAAGCCTCCAACCAATGTGATCGATGAATTGATTGATTAATGCTATGTAATCTTGATAGAAAATTTATATGTGGGAGTTCACCAAAATTTTCGGTGAAAATTCAAGTTACAGCAAAAGCGTAGTTTTGAAGTTTCTATAGCTTGCGGTGAAAAAGAGAACTTGTTGCACAATTGAAATGACTATAGCTTAATTTATTTTTTTTTTATTTAATACATATTTCATGGTTAGCAATTTAATTTTCAAGAATCGTAACAAACCTTGACCATTGGATTAAAATTTTGAAATTTTGCATTTGGAGTATGTTGGGGCTACTAATGCATGGTGAACACAGATTATATCAAATGAAGAGGCAAAGCGTCTGAATGCTGTGCAGTCAAGCTTTGATGATGCAGACTCAATAGCAAAAGCAATAGGCAATGCAAGCAAAGTAGTTGTCACCATTGGTCCCACAGAGAACGGCCCAACGGCTGAGGTCTCCACGTCCGACGCCTTGCAAGTAATTCAGGCTGCTCAGCTTGCAGGCGTAGGCCACGTGGCAGTCATCTACGACGAGAACAACGCCATCAAAACCTCAACCTACAATGTTCTCGATGGCATCTCCTTCTTCTTCAACAATCTCTTCTCCCAGTCCCAACCTTTGACTATTCAGGAGTTCTTGGAGAAAGTGATTGAAACAGATGTCACATATACCTTAATCAAGACGTGTTTGACCGATGATTTCACGCCAGAGAGTTCCTATAATGTGGTGGTCTTAGGCGAAGGAAACACTGGTTCCAACGACTATAAAGTAATGTAATGTATGCGATAATATCTTAATGAAATTGTCCTTTTTTAAAACCTTCCTTTACTTTCTTATTTCCATATTTGTGAGTAATAGGTTTTTAGAAAATGATGATTGTTATATAGGTAACTAAGTCCAAGATAGCATCGCTGGTGGCTGATGTCTTCTCCAACACACAAGTTGCCGAAAACAAGGTATCAGTTTTACATTAGCTGGATAGTGCATCCTGTTTTTTGACTTCGATCATCTACCATCTCTGCAACCGCACTTCGGCCGTTGGATTAATCTTACAATTGAAAATATTATTCCTTGACTGTTGGACTAATCCAACAACTTAGTTGCAGAAAAAGTTAACTTAACTTAACTTGGTCAATAGGTTGTGCAAGTGTACTCTGACCCAGATGCTCCCCTAAGGCGTGTAGACGAACTTTTTAGGTAAACAAGCTGAACATGACTAGTTGGTTGTATCTTTACATCAATTGTAGGTGAATAGTTTTGGTTTATCTTCTCATTGAGGAGGACCATTATGTTATTTTCATGTTTCTCTGCAGTGCTATTCCGGAAGATGGTAGAAGGAAAGCCTATGCTGAAATATTGGAAAAGGCCAAAGCAGAGGAAGAGGCAACAGTGACTGCTGAAAAGGAACGCGAAGGGGCTGAAACAACAAAGAAGAAGGAAGAAGCGGTGAAGAGACTTTCAAAGCAAGAAGCACAGGCTGTTAATCTAGCTAAGGAAGCTGAAGAGAAAGCAGAAGCAGCTGGAACTTCAGTAGAAGGCATCTTGAACAAAGCAAAAGATATCAGTGCAGGGTTTTCATGGCAAAAGTTGAGCTCACAAATTTCAACCTCAATTCAAAAGCCTGATGAGGAAGAGGATGAGAAACCAAAGGTGCAGCTAGCAACTGTTAGAGGACAAGCCAAGGCTCGTAGTCTCATTCCTAAAAAAGCAGTGACTAAACAAACAACTCCAAGAAACAGTGACAGTAAACCAAAGGAGGAAAAAAGAAAGCAAGTAGAGACACCAAAGGAGGTTAGGAAGTTATTTGGTGGTCTGTTTAAGCAAGAGACCATCTATATTGATGACGACTAGTGGGAGTGGAATGTGTCTTGCACAGATTAAAACTGTGTTGTTTGAGTCTGTGTTAACATTGGTAATTTGGTTGGACGTATATTGTTTAGTAAGGTTGTGTTTTGAAGATATTTATGTAGTTGTACTTTTTCAGAACCATGTAATCAGATCAGCAGGGAGAAAAATGCTTTCAGTAATGATACAGGCACACCCACTTTTTGTACACCTGCAAGATGCTTGGTTACTCACGTGCAAACATATGGTTAATACATTTGAATAATGGTTAATTCAAATCACGGCAACAAATGAGGTTAATTTAACTACATGAATAATTATAATTTTCAACATGATCTAGATTAACCCTCTACTCACTTGGATTAGCCTCATTTTTGCACAAATTAATTAGATGTCGCAAGTGTACAAAAAATTGGTGTTCATAAAACATTTTTGAAAAGTTTTTTTCAATGAAAATTGAATATGCAATATCATTTCGTCGAATATGCAATTGAGTGGCTTGCTTTAACATTTTTGTGACTAGGTCTGCTTCTTGTATAAAATCTTTGTAAGATTATAAACATTTTTCATGGGATTACTATAAATAGTCCCATAAATAATCTTTATACCAATTTAAACTTTTGGATTTGGACATAAGTTATCAATACAAAATCACTTTCCAGGTGAAAGGTAACCAGCCTCAACCCAAAAAATTATCCTAACTCGGAAAAATTGACTAACTAGAAGGAAAGTGTTCCAAAGATGAAGGGTTTAACTAAAACATTTTAAATAGGAGTTACTTTTGCATCAACCATAGATGAGAAACATGAAAGTTGCATTGATTTAATTTAAAATTTATATATATTTCTAAAATATTATACAAGCACGAGTAGACTTGTATTGAAGACTCTAGACCTACAAGGCTACAACCCTTGAAAACACTATAAGACTATTTGAGTTTGGAAGGAAATAGATGAGGTGTTTTGAGGATAAAGGTAGAAGTAAAGACAAGAGTGAGGATAAATAGTCCCCCCGCATGACAACTAAACTTCTCTAATATAATAGAACATAAAAATGCATTGGAGAAGAACTTTGGAGTATATTTTTTAAATTTATTATTTCTTCTTATAATATTCTCAAATTAAAAAGAATATCACTCAAATAATTTCATCTCATTCTCTTAAAAAAATTCTCTAAAAAAATAGTGATGGATTTATCTTTGCTTTTCTTTCATTTCCTCTTAACCCCTATGTTGTGAAAAACAGAGAATAATGAGTAACTAAACTAAGACCGTTCTTGGTTTTGTCCAGAAAAATACAAAATGATTGAAACAGAAGACGAAGATTGATCAATATAATGTCCAGAACGTTCTCCATTTTCTGACTGAAATGAAGAATGATCAGTTTTAAGCATAATTTAAAACTTGTAATGCTAAAATGAACACACACACTTGTTAACCCAGTTCAGAGATTAACTCCTACGTCCGGGGGATGAATCCGACTTGAATTATCACTTATAATGAGATGAAAACGTTTACAATGATAAAGTTTTTATGCTGCCAGATTTTCTGCTACTTGTAAAATATGTAGTTTGCTCTCTTTATTCATTCTATTCTCACTGTTTTGTAAGTCTTGCTTTTATATGCAGTTAGTTTTCAGTTTTGGAGTAACAAACTAACTAACTAAAAGTAGTTACAAGTAGTTACAACTAACTAATTTAACGACCCAAAACAATTTGACTTCTTAATTGAGTACCACTTTTAATAATTCTTCACCTTGGTACCAACTGAGAAGCTTCAACATGTGATTCTTCCAATCAAATCCTCTTTGTCCTTGATCTTAGTTTCTGGGATTGATATTAAGCAAATTCAAATAGTGCTTGAACTTGCTAAGTGTGACAGGTTTTGTAAACATGTCATATGGGTTTTCACTTGTGTGCACCTTTGCCACATTTATCTCACCCATTTCAATGACATCCCTGATGAAATGCAACTTGATGTCTATATGCTTAGTTCTTTCATGATACATTTGATTTTTACTCAAATGAATGACACTTTGGCTGTCACAATTTATGCAAGCCAACTTTTATTTAACACCAATTTCAGTGATCAATCCTCTCAATCAAATTCTTTATTTCACAGCTTCAACAAGAGCAACATATTCTGATTATGTTGTTGATAATGACACTATATGTTGAAGATTGGCTTTTCAAATGACTGTGTTGTTAAACACCATGAACACATATCTTGTAACATAACTTCTTCTATCTAAATCTCCAGCGAAATCAGAGTCTACAAATTCTTAGACTGGTCTTGAAGTTTCTGAGCTTTTGTTGTGTTCTAAACACATGCTTTGAGTTCCCTTTAGGTACCTCAGAATCCATTTGACAACTTGCCAATGACTCATCCCTGGGTTTCCCATAAACTTGTTTGTGACACTTACAACATGAGTAATGTATGATACTCTATATGGCACTTGCATATGGTATATTATTCATGTCTTCTGCTTCTAGATTTGTGTTTGGTGACATGGCTGAAGAAAGTGTGAAATGAGCTGCTAGTGGAGAGCTCACTGCCTTTGATTCACACATATTGAATCTATTTGGAATCTTTCCAATGTAGCTTTCTTGGGAAATTATCAAATTTCCTTGCTCTTTGATTATAATGATTTCCATTTCTAAGATCCTCTTAGCTGGCACCAAGTCCTTCATCTCAAATTCTTTCTTCAGCTGGCCCTTCAATTTTTCTATTTCTTTCATACTTTTAGATGCTATTAGTACGTCATCCACATGTAGAAACAAGTAAATGTATGTGGCTGATGATACTTGTTTATAATACACACAACTATCAAAATTGCTTCTAGCATACATTTGACTGAGTATAAATGAATCGAATCTCAAATATCATTGCCTTGGTGATTGCTTTAACCCATAGAGTGATCTCTTTAGCAAGCAGACCCAATCCTCTTTTCCTTGAGTCCTAAAGCCATCTGATTGTTGCATTAAGATTGTTTCATTCAGATCACAATAAAGAAATATTGTTTTGACATCCATTTTCTCCAATTCCATGTCAAAGTGTGCTACCATGACTAGAATTATCCTTATAGATGAATGCTTGACTACATGAGAAAATATTTCATTGTAGTCTACACCTTTCCTCTGAGTGAATCCTTTTGCTACTAGCCTTGCTTTAAACCTGAGTGGTTCAACTCCTAGAATTTCCTCTTTCCTCTTGAAGATCCACTCGCTGCCTACAATTCTGGAGTGGGTTGGCTTGGGTATGAGTTCCCAAATGTTGTTCTTCTCCAATGATTTCAGCTCCTCAGTCATAGGTAAAATCCATTTGTTTTTGTCTTGTGGCTTGACAGCTTCTTTGTAATTCCTGGGATCCTCTTGTATAATCTCTTTAGTAGCATGTAATGCATGGCTGATCATGTCTGCATAGCCATATCTTTGAATGAGTTTTTATGTTCTTCTTTATCTATCCCTGATGAGGTTATAATCATTTGATTCCTACTCTAGTAACATAACATGTTCTGTTTGGTTTGCAACAATCTTGTCTTGTTGAGCATGTTGTTGTTCTGAAGTTAAGAATGTTCTTGACTTCTATTGATCTTTCTTCTTTTATGTGGCTGAAGTCAAGAACGTTCTCCGTTTTTCTGCAACTTTCTCCACCTCAAGATCAAATCTCTCAATTCTGTCTTGTTGAGTTTGCTGTTGTTCCAAGATCATTCTCCATTTTTCTCCATCTGTCTCCACCTCAAGATCAACCTTTTCATCTTCAATTTTACGCGAGCCTTTATTCGCGGCATTGTTTACAGACTTGTATAGCTCAACCTCATGAAACTTAACATCTCTGTTGATGATACATTTCCTATTTTCAGGACACCATATCATATAACCTTTTACGTCACTTGGATATCCAACAAAATAACATAGTTTTGACTCGAGGGGCTAGCTTCCCTTCATTTACATGGTAGTATGAAACACATCCAAATACTTTCAGATGATTGTAGTTTGCAGCAAGCCCTATTCACATCTCTTGAGGGGGTTTGAGTTCAATTGCAATAGAAGAACTCAAATTTATCAAATAACAAGCTGTATGGAAAACTTCTCCCCAAAACTATGCAGGCACATTCCAGAGAATGCATCTCATTCTTTCAAGCAAGGTTCTATTCATCATTTCAGCTAGTCCATTTTGTTGAGGTGTGCTCCTTACAGGATGGCCTTGCTTGATGCTTGTACTGCCACTGTTGCCATTCCAGTCACTACTTGACCATTTAACATTTAGATTCCATGATCCCTTGTTCCCTTCATGATTACCAATGATCCTTTTATGACTTTTAGAGTGTCTTTCTCTACTTTGTATGAACAACCAACTTCTTCCAACATTCCTAGAGAAATTAAATTCCTTTTCAGTTCTGGAACATGTCTAACCTTTGACAAAATCTTCATGGTTCCATCTTCCAACTTCAGCTTGATTGAACCAATTCCAACTACATTAGATGTTGATTTGTTCTCCATAATCACCTTGCCTCCATCAGTTACTTTTTAGTCAAGAAACCAATCTCTATTTGAGGTCATGTGAAATAAACACCCTGAGTCAATCACCCAGTCATCATCCATGATTTCAGTTGAATTTTCCATAAGAACTTTTGTACTTTCATATCCTTCAGAAGCTATAGATGCATTTTTATAATCATCATCACTATTTGATCCTTTCTTACCTTTCCAATATGAGCAATCTTTCTTGAAATGCCCCTCTTTCTTGCATATGAAACATCTCATTTTAGACTTGTCATTTTCTTTATTCTTGAACTTATTCTTCTGTTTTTTATATTCTTCTTCCCTGCCTTAGCCTTGACAAACAATCCCTCACCACCACTGATTTCGTCTTTCCTATCTGACTTCCTCTTCAGTTCTTTGGAGATTAGTGCAACTTGCACTTCTTCTAATGACAAAAAATCTCTACCGTAAAGAAGTGTATCACATAAATTTTCAAGAGAGCTTGGTAATGAATTTATCAACAACAGGGCATGCTCCTCATCATCCAATTTTACATTAATATTTTATTAAACTCATCCATATGATTTTTAATTGACCTCACAGGTTGCGTCTTGAAAGTATATAATTTTTGTTTTAAGTACAAACGATTCGCAAATGATTTTGTCATGTATAAAGATTCTAATTTGAGCCAAATACTTGTTGCAAAGGTCTCATTTGACACTTCCTTGTTGAAGAGGTCTCATTTGACACTTCCCTCAGAACCTTGTCTCCAAGACTCAAGATTAAAGCACTATGAGCCTTGTCCATGATATCCTTCTTCTCATTTTCTGGTAGTGTGGATGTCATGTCTTTCTCTTCTCCCAGTGCTCCTGCCAAACCTTGATGAACTAGCAACACTTTCATCCTGAGACGCCATAACCCAAAATCATTTTTTCCATTGAAATTTTCAAGTACATATTTTGTTGATGTCATCGTTCCTTTGAATCGAATACTCTCGTTCTCTTGATACTAGTTGTTGTGAAAACCGGAGAATAATGAGTAATTAAACCAAGACCGTTCTTGGTTTTGTCTAGAAAAAACGCAGAATGATTGAAACAGAAAACGGAGATTGGTCAGCAAAATGTCCAGAATGTTCTCCGTTTTCTAACTGAAACGAAGAATGATCAGTTTTAAGTAGAATTTAGAACTTGTAATGCTAAAATGAACACACACACTTGTTAACCTAGTTCATACATTAACTCCTACGTCTGAGGGGCTGGATTCGACTTGAATTATCACTTATAATGAAATGAAAACATTTATAATGATAGAGTTTCTATGCTAGCAGATTTTATGCTACTTGTAAAATTTGTAGCTTGCTCTCTATATTCACTCTATTCTCCCTATTTTGTAAGCCTTGCTTTTATATGTAGTTAGTTTACAGTTTTTGAGTAACAAACTAACTAACTAAAAGTAGTTACAACTAACTAACTTAACTACCCAAAACAGTTTGGCTTCTTAATTGAATACCACTTTTAACTCTCCCATCTTAACTCTCAAACAAAGTAAATAATCAACACATTTACAGAAAAGACATTGTCTCCATATGACCTTGCAAAATACCATCTCTAAAACACATTAATATGTTCTACCACTCATACATATTTATTACAAAAATGAAACATGTACACCCACTTTTTGTATACTTGAGCAACACTTATTAATTACGAAAAAAAAAGTGATTAATTCAATTTAGTTAAATATAGTCAATTCAACATGATTAATCATAATTTTTAATCATAATGATTAACCATCTACTCAATTAAATTAACTACATTTTTACACGCGATTAATCGGATGTTGCAAATGAAAAAAAAAAAAAAGTTGTTCATCAAACATTTTTGTATTAATTAAGGTGAACAATATTAAATGTCATATCAATATCATCCTCTCCCTCCTCCTCTCAAAAGGACGTGAAAAAATGGAACAGTAGAAGTAAATCATCTGGCAAATTGGCAATTGGCAATGCTGGTTCACTTGGTTCTAATCGACATCTGAATCTTATGTATATTAATATTGAAAAAAAGAAACAATCATTCTAAGGTTTACATCATATATATATATATATGAAAGCCTAGTTTAAACACAAACAAATATATATGGACATGCAACGCCAAATTATATAATATTACTCTTCTAATTTTGGTTTATTTGAGTTGAGACCAATAAGAATCTATTTGATTAGACTTGAATACAAGGATTTAATTCAGCTTTAAATTACTCAAATACAACCCAAAACATAAATTATCAAAAGTTGTAAACTTGAATCAAATGTTAACAAACAAACTCATCTCTAAATTTTACAAGATTAAAAACCTTTACGGTTGCTGCACCATGTAGCAGATGTAACAATGGTCGTATCAATTTGAAAATAAAATCTTGGAACAAAATCAAACAATGAATTTTTTGACCAAGAAAAAAATGGTTTCTTGGGCATGTACAAATAATTGTATTTATTCAAGAATTTAAGGAATCAAAAGAATATTCTTGTACCCGTTGGTGGTGGTGATGAATCATGTGGCTCAGGTCCTAGTCTTAATTCAAGGTCTAACTCCGATGATGAATCTTGATCACAAGATAATAACAAACCCTCTTCATTAGTAACAATTTCCCTTTCAATTTGATCACCTTGTAGTGGCTTTTGAACTTCACTTGTAGTTGGTGATTCGGCAAAAAGTGGAAGTTGTTGTTGTCTCATATGAATTACAATAATTTCATCATCTTTACAAGGGACATCTTGTTGAGACACATTAGAATTCAAGTTTGGTAATTTGACTAATTTCTCTTCAACAACAAAATTTGCCTCCAAATTGGATGGTTGAGTTTGGTTTGAAAATTGTTGTTTGAGTTTTGCTTTGTCTTTCCTATGAATATTCATGTGTCCTCCAAGTGCTTGTGCATTAGAAAAGCCTCTCTTGCAAAAATTGCACTCATAGGACCTAAGGTTCAATTGTTTTGCATCTTGATCACCACCACTACCTTGATCACATTCATCAGACTCCATTAATTTGTAGTTATAATGTAATGTATAATTATGTAAATAGTGTGGTATGGTTTTATTATATATATATGTACGGAGTGGGGAACATACTAAGGCCTGCTTTTCATCCTTACATTATTGTATACGAATGGCATGAAATGAGAATGCAACTTCCTAGAGTTGGGACAAATTAAAGGACAAACGATATAAGCTTATAAGGATTCAAAAACTGGGTCATGCTTTTGGGAACAAAATTTGTCTCTTTGCATCTTGGCGTTTACCTCTTTGCCTACGCTACCTTCAAATTATATTGTAGCAATGTTATTATCACAACTTCTAATGTATATACTAATAGAGTTCTCTTATACAATTCTGGTTTTATTTTCAATAAAATGTTATATTTGATCTTTATTTTTTATTATTATAAAATTAATATTTTACTAAAATTAGTAATGGTTTACCCTTTTTTTCCACACCCATACTAATAATATATAATTTATTTTGACAAAATAATCTTATATAGTTGATAACAATACATTTTGTATGATTATTATGCTAATTTTT
>JBBPBR010000003.1:62581499-62597888 GCA_037974775.1 Cicer pinnatifidum
ACATTTTTCAGTTGAATTAGAATTTAAGGACATATAAAGTTACTTAAATAGTTAGTTAATTAGTATAGTAAAAGTAGTAAAGGTAATCAGTTATCCAACTTTATAATTAGTTAGTTAATTATATAAGTTAAATACATTAGTTAGTAAGTTAATATAGTTAGTTATACTAACTAGTTATTACTCTTTGGTTATATAATTTGATTTGATATACTTAAACAATTCTACTATTATTCAATATATTATTTTTTATTTTTATTTCATTTTATGATTTATATTTAGAACTGTAATATAGTATCAGAGAGTAAATTATTTTAATTTTTTTTTAATAAATTTTTTGAGAAAATTTTCATAGAAGTTTAATTGATTTATATTTTCTTTTCGATTTGATTCTTGAACAATTTGTTCATTTTCCTCTCATTCTTTGTCCATTCTAAACTCATTTCTTCAACATTTCAAAAGTGCGAAATTTGTTGTCAAATCTATCAAGAATTTGAAATTACTCCAAAAATTATTGACAAAACTGCAAACTGCAGCGAATTTTGCAATTACTTTAGAAGACTAAGTACAATCAAAGTTATTCATATTAATAGAATCTTGATTGTTGTGGTCCAAAGCATTTTGATTATAACATCATAAATATATGCACTTGGATCATTCAAGATTTTTTGTAGACGGTGTTCTATAGATATATATCTCCAACAAGTTTTAATTTATCTCGTAATCTTCTTTATTTATAATTCGTCTAATTGACATTCCATGATACAAAAGAATGATTAAGCAAATATAATTATTTTTAGCCTAATCGATATTTTAGCTTCTATATATCAATCAAAAAATAAATGGTTAAGCAAAATTTCTTTCTAGCATATTTTAGATTTTATCCATAAAAAATTATATAGGTTATAAATTTTAGTCGATAAATTTTGATATTTCATATTCTTTGTACATTTATATATTTTCTACATTTCTTTTTTATAATTTTCAAACTAAAAATATAATACACATGAAAAAAAATATATTAGTTAGTTAATTAATTATACAAGTTAAATATAATAATTAGTTAATATAGTTAATGTTACTAACTAACTGTTATTCATTGAATTTTATAATTTTTACTTAGAAATGTATTATCTCGACCGAATTTGTTTTTATTATGATGTTTATTAGACACTGACAAAATAAAAATAAGTGATATATACGTCTCTGACACATAAATTAAAATAAAACGAATATGAAGAAAAATAAATTAAAACAGAAAAAACAAAGATGTGTTTTGAATTAGAAGAAATTATCCTGAGCTGTCGGGGAAAGCAAAATTAATAATAGTATTTGGGTGGAATTAATGGTTTCTCTCATGATGAAAAGGTCGTCTTAAGAATCACGCCATCGTTTACATGACCATTTGATTTATAAAATAGTCACCTAACTTTCAATATTTTATTTATCCGTCTCCATTTCATTAACTGCGATATCTTGTCAAAAAAAATAAAATTACTGCGACATATATCAGCTGCATGCATGAAAGAAATATTTTTAATTAAAGTTATACACTAACAAAATCGAATGACTACATTCTCATTTTTTTATATATTTAATTATTTGTATTGACTCGCTAAAAGGTGAGTTCAAATGCCTCCCATACCAAATGTCCTGAAATTAACTTTATTTATACGATGTATTATAAAAATTCTCAAAGTTTATTTTATATATAAATCGATTTTATAACTAACTTTACTATATGTTTGATTTCGTAAGCTATACAATTAATTTGTAGCTTTTTCACTTACCGTAACTACTTTACTTTACCTATCACAATACCAAATATACACCAAGGTGATGTCAAAATCTAAGTGCAAATCTTAATATATTGAAACAATAAGAAATTAGAGTGATCCTTAATTAATAATTTATTATAAGTGTATGTGTTTGGTGTTGACAACTTTCATAAATATAGCCGTCCTAAACATTGAATTTGTAGCTGACTTGGTAGTTGGAGTAAGAGGAAAGAAGTAGTAGTACAGTGTAATTTGCATCTACCTAGCTGGTAGAGGATTAACCCATATATCTCGGTTGTAACCAACCTGTTATCTCACACAACAACGTAACCATGAATTAATATCTTCCACGTGGAAACTACTATAAGAATATAAACTACTTCCTTTATCTTATTATAATATAAATTAAAAATAAATTATTATTTTTTAAATACGTACATGTGTATATGTATATAATATGGTGTGGTGTATATGGCTTGATAAGCATCCAAATATATTAGATGCAGGGCATGAGAAAAGATAAAGATTCAAGAGTGTTAATTTTCTGCAATTACTTGTACAACAAGAAAATGATAAAACACACTTGAATGAATTGTAAGACTTGTATATTTTATAGTTTGCCAAACCTATTTATATATGAGCTATTCTTATATATTCTTACTGAAATCTAAGTTTCTATCTAACTAACTAACTAATTAACTATTAGTTAGTTACTACAGTCAATTATTACATTACTTAAATTACAAGTCATCTAACAGTTTCTCTTAATTCAAATATCTAAGTGATACTGTACTTAATATTTGTCTTAACTCTTCAAATTTGTTTGTCCTCAATGCTTTGGTCATGATATTAACAATTTGCACTTCAGTTTGACAATATATGAGTTTGAACTTATTCTTTCCAACTTGATCTCTTAAAAAATGGAACCTTGTCTCTATATGTTTGCTTCTTCCATGAGACACAAGATTATTTGTTAGATTTATGGTTGAGATGTTGTCAATCATTAGTGGTATTGGCTTGCATATCTCAATCCTCAGTTCCTCCAACAATGTATTCTGCTTCACAAGATGATAAGACTATGATTGATTGCTTCTTTAAGCTCTATTTTATGAATTTAAAAATATAGTCTAATGTGCTTCTTCTATCACTCTTGTCTCCACACCAATCAGAATATGAATAACCAACTAAATCTTCATCTCATTGCTTTAATTTTTTGGCAAATAGGATTCCATGTTCTAGTGTCCCTTGAATGTATATCATGATCCTCTTTGCTGCAATCCAGTGAGTGTGTTTGGGATTTTCCATAAATCTGCTAATGACACCAACATTATAGCATAAGTCAAGTATGGTGTTGCATAAGTACCTTAGGGATCCAAGAACCTGTTTGAACAGGGTGGTGTCAACCAACTCCTCTTCAACTTCTTTCCCTATCTTTGCATTGACTTCAATTGGAATGATAACAGAGTTGCAGCCAACCATATTGTATTTTCTCAAGATTTTACCAACATATTAATTTTGATACATCTCTAGTAAATTCCATGTCCAGGAAGTAGGTTAGTTTTCCCAAATCTAACATATCAAATTCATTCTTCATGATCACCTAATTCCTCAATTTCTTTCTTGTTGCTGCCAATCACTAACAGATGATCAACATATAAACAAAAGGAGGAGTATTGATGGCTTTCCATCCTGAGTGTAATGCTTCACATAAACCTCATATTGTGTTATGCATTTATTGAAGTCAATGCATATAAGGAATGAGTTAATCCTTTTGTTCCAAGCTCTTGGAGCTTACTTCAAGCTAAAAAAAGCATTTCTTAATCTGAGCACCTTATTCTCTTTTCCATTGATCACAAATCATGGTGGTTAAGAAACATACACTTCTTCTTCAAGCAGTCCATTCAAGAATGCAAACTTGACATCAAGTTGGCACATCAGCTAACCTCTAGCACTAGCCAAGGTTATTACTAGTTTAATTGTCTCAATTCTAGATACTAAAAGCAAACACTTTTGAATAATATGTCCATGTCCTTTGTAGAAATTCTTTAGCAACCAATCTAGCTTTGTATTTGGAAATTGATCTATCTGGATTTAACTTTGAGCTTGTAAACTCATTTGACTCCTATTTGTTTTTGTTTTGGAGGTAAATAAGTTAAGTACCAAGTTTGATTCCTTTCAATTGCCTTGATTTCTTCCATATTTGCTTCTTTCCAAGGTCTTCTCTTCATAGCTTCTTCAACATTTAGTGGTTTTGTATTAGCAAATAGAGCCAAATGTATTAGATCTCCTCTATTATCAATCTCATTGTCATTGTATACTTCAAACTCACTTAAATGTGTTGGTGTCTGCCTTGATCTATGAGATCTTCTTGATTATATTCTTTCTTCAACTATGTCTTCACTGTTTTGATAATCATCCAACCATGATGCAGGGACTTGTGTATGCTAGTTGGTGTTGCTGGCCTTTTGTTTCTAGTCCCAATATTCTTGCTCAATTATCTTCACATCTCTACTAACTAATATTCCCTTTAGTAGGATCTTACAACTTATACGCACCAAATGAATGATATCCTACTAAGATACTGACTTCACTTTTATCCTGCATTTTTCGTCTCTTTTGGTCTGGCACATGCTTGAAACATAGAGCTCCAATGGTTCTCAAATGTCATACAATTGCCTTTTAACTACTTCAAATATCCTTTGGAACTTTCTCAGACAATCTTTTTGTTAGAAACTTATTCAAGATATAGACAGTAGTTGATGCAGCCTCACCCTAAAACCTGTGTGGTAACTTATTTCTTTTCAACATACTTCTAGTCATGTCTAGGATAGTTCTATTTCTTATTTCAACCACTCCATTATGTTGAGGTGTGTAAGGGGCAAACACTTCATGTTCAATCCCATTTTTAACATAGAATTCCTCAAACTCATGTGATGTATATTCACCACCTCCATTTATCCTTAGCACCTTGACAACTCTTCCACACTGTTTTTCAACTTTAACTTTGAAATTCTTGAACATTTCAAGTGTTTCATCTTTAATTTTTATCAAATATATCCACAACATTATACTAAATTCATCATTAAATGTTACAAAATACTTATTACCTCCCAGTGATGGCACCTCAAATGATCCACATATGTCACTGTGAACCACTTCAAGGCAGTCATTTGCTCTTGCTTGCACTTGTGATTTGAAAGCGTTTCTTGATTGTTTTTCTTTCATACACACATCACAAACCTTCTCAAGAACATCAATCATAAGGATGCCATTCACGACCTTCTTTATACCTAGTTGTTGCAAGCTTCTAAAGTTTAGATGGCCAAACCTTATGTGTCATAGCCAACTCTCATCCACTAAACTTAGTGCCTTCAAAAATTAAATGTATGTAGCATGCATATTTATGACAAACATTTGTTCTTTGAGAGATGGACCTTCAATATGATTCTCTTATGTTTATCATACATATCTAGTGCATCATTCTTCATTACCACTTGCATACCCTTTTGAATCAGCTGACATATACTCAACAAATTGCTTTTCATGCCTGGTACATACAACACATTTTCAATTATCAATGTTTTTCCATTCCTTCTTTTGATCACCATGTTTCCAACACATTGAGCCTCAAATGTTCTATCATCAACAAATCTGATCTTGCTTTTTCTTGATCTATCAATGTCCACCAGCCATTCTTTGTGATTGGTCATGTGATTGGAACAACCAGTATCAAGGAACTAGAATTGAGATTGATAAGGTTCTTCATTTGTTGTAGCCATCAACAAGACTGTGTCTGAATCTGAATCATCTTCTTGTGTAGCACACACCTTATCCTCAACCTTCTTCTCCTACTTGCCCTTTCCATCCCATCATTTATCAACAAAATGATCAAACTTCTCACATTATAGCACTGTACATTCTTCTTGTAAAGTTCTTTAATTTGCCTTTGGGTTTACCATTTCCACCTCTTCTTTTTTTATGAGGATTCAAATAAATCGTCATACTTATTGAACTTATCTATATTGTTCGTTTTCCATTTTTTTTTCTTTTCTAATCACATTTCTTATTGATTTGAGTTGTCAATGCTTGATCCCCAGACTTCCCTCCATTTCTTTCACCCATTCTTAATTCTCTTGCTTCTAATGTCCCTTACAACTCTTCAAGACTCAAAGTTGAAATGTCTTTAGGTTCTTCAATGACACATACAATGTAATCAAACATGGGATGCAAGGACCTTAAAATCTTCTCACTTAACTTATGTTCTCACAGTTTCTCACCACATCCAACCATCTGATTTGTGATACTTCTCAATCTTGATATTAAGTATGATACTTTCTCTTACTCCTCTATTTGCAGCAGTTTGAATTGCCTATGAAGTGTTTGTAATTTCACCTTATTGACCTTAGCTCCTCCTGAATTGCATTTATCAAGGATGTATTTGGCTTCTTTTGCATTTTTTGCTTTAGAGATCTTGTCAAATTTTGTTGTATCAAGGAATTGATTAAGAATGAATGTAGCCTTGCAATATTTCTTCTTGTTTTCTTTGTAAGTTGATCTTTGTACTTTTGTTGGGTTTGCTCCCAAATCATCAAACTTTTTCTCTATTATCTCCAAGACTTCTTGAAATCCAAATAAGGCATAATTTTGAACTCTCCATTTATCCTAATCTTTTCCATCAAAGTATGGCACATGTGCGGGAAAATTGACATTGTTTCCATTTAAATCCATTCTCACTTCACTTGTGTTTTAATCCTCACACTTCACTTGTGTTTTAATACTCACACTTCACTCGTGTTTTTGCTTTGATTAGGATCGAACCTTGCTCTGGACACCACTTGTTAGCTTTTTGTAGTTGCTTGTACGATAAGAAAATGATAAATCACACACTTGAATGAATCGTAAGACTCGTATATTTTATAGTTTGCCAAACCTATTTATACATGAGCTATTTTTACACATTCTTACTAAAATATAACTAACTAAGTTAGTTAATTAGTTACTACATTCAATTGTTAAATTACTTGAATTATAAGTCATCTAATAAAAAGATTAGAGAGAGACAAACCAAATATAAATACATCATAACTAATTACAAGCCTACTAATTATAAAAAATTATCAACAATAAATTACCAAATATACAAACTCATAGCAGCTTTACTCTCTTTGAAAATTTACACTAAGTTCACTTGCCGGATCATAGTCCTAAATATATGGTGGAGAGCTTTGTGAAATTATTCATCTATTGTTTCATAACAATTAACATCAAGAGCCTCGTTCGAAGGGAAATTATGTGATGGGTACAACAAAGTTTAATATGGAGAAGTTCACAAATGAAAATGATTTTAGTCTTTGGAGGATCAAAAGGAAACATTTTTTGTTCATCAAGGTCTTGATGAAGCTTTGAGTTGGCCTGCAAAATTGCCAACAACTCTCACCAAAAAAGAAAATAAGGATCTCCTAAGCAATGATTATAGAACAATCATTCTTTCTTTGGGTGATAAGTGATGCAGGGTGTTGTAGATGAAGATTTTGTAGCTAGCATATGGCTAAAGAAGATTATTGAGAATCGTCAGGACTTTGTAAATTTTCTAGACTTTAGAATTCACTACAAGAAAACATGAAATTTGTGAGGGCCAAAATCCCTCACAAAGGGGAAAAAACAGTCACAAAGGTGGATTTTGTGAGGGCTTTTGGCAGTCACAAAGAAGCTAGTCACAAAATTTTGTGAGGGCTTTTGCAGCCACAAAGTGTCTGAAACAGGTTGGCATTTGTGAGGCCTTTTGCAGCCACAAAAGACAGGCATTTGTGAGGGCTTTTGCAGCCACAAAAATCTGCCTTTGTGAGGGCATAGGCCCGCCACAAAGGACATGCTGAATTTGCCTGATTGGACCTTTGTGAGGGCATTTGGCCGCCACAAAGGACAGGCTGAATTTGCTGACTGGACCTTTGTGAGGGCTTTTGGCTGCCATAAATGTCAACGTAATTAAAAAATAATATATTTTGTGAGGGTTTAGGCCGCCACAAAATAATTCGTATTTAATAAATTAATTTTTAAATTCAAAATTAATAGTTTATTATAATATTATATATAATAAATTAATATAAATATAATATTAAAATTTAAATTATAATTAAATTAAAATTTAAATTAAATTTAAAATATAATGTAATTATAAATTAAATTTAATATATAATAAACTAATCTTAATTTAATTAAAATTTAAAATAAAATATTTAAATTAAAATTAAAGATTAATAATTAAATTAAAGATTAATTTAAATAATAAAATATTAATAATAAAATATTTAAATTAATAACAAAATACTTTGTGTAGAGAGAAGGAGAAGATAATAGTTAGAATGAGGTTTTAGAGAGAAGTTGGATGTGAAAAAATGAAGGAGGAGGGGAGAAAAATATATATAGTGTTACCTTGAGCATTTGTGGCGGCCAAAGCAACCACAAAGTCCATGTAGGTTTAAAATTTTGTGGCGGCCTTTGCAGCCACAAAGTCCACATGCGCATTCTTTTGTGGCGGCCTTTGCAGCCACAAATGCCACTGGTCACGTCAGTCCTTTGTGACGGATTTGGCCCTCACAAATTGATTTTTTGTGGCTGTAAAAGCCCTCACAAAATCCTTAAATATTTAAATGGATTTTGTGGCTGCCTAAGCCCTCACAAAATCACATTGTGATTTTGTGAGGGCTTAGACAGCCACAAAATCCAGTTAAATATTTAAATATTTGTGAGGGCTTTTTCAGCCACAAATAAAGACCAATTTCAATTTTGGCATTTGTGAGGGCTTTTTCGGTCACTAATTTGTGAGGGTTTTATTCGGCCACAAAATATTTATAAAGTTAGCCACAAAATGGTGTTTTTCTTGTAGTGATTGAGCTAAAAACAATTATCTTAATCTAAACAACTCATATATAAATGGTCACAATTTTTATACACACATTCAACACCTTATTTTTTTTCTATATATATATATATATATATATATCACTAACATATCATGTCACCTCATCTATTTCTAACCTTTATCTTGATCCAAACAAGGCATACTAACTACTCCATAAGTGGATTTTTGAAAATAGCTAGGGTAAAAGAGACTTTAAATATTTTATACTTCTAATTGAAGTGTTTCATTGGAAAACGATCAAATACTAAAACGAAGAGTGAATGCTAAATCTTGTTCCTATTCAATTTAATGATACTTGAATATAGATCAAATTCCCAATTGACAATATTCTCTTGACTCTCTATAAATATTTGTATTTTTAAAAGTGTCTTATATAGGAATTTATTTCATAAAATAAAGTAGTTATAAAAAATAAATTTAGATTAATTTAAAGATATTTTAAGAATTACATCACCTATATCACTATATAAGGAGATAACAAATTTTGATGGTAATTATATACTATTTAGTTTATATCCAATAGGTTAAATTACATTTGTGGTCCCTTAACTTAATTTCAGGTAACATTTTAGTCCTTTATCTTTTTTTTTCCCGAGTTGGTCCTTTATTTTAATTTTAAGTGACAATTTGATATTTTATGTTTTAAAATTTCAACAATGTTATCCTTTTTTATACAAAAATTTAAAAAATCATCAAAATTTTCAACCAAAACCCATAAAATTAATAATCATCTTCAATATAATGCAAATTTTATCAAATTCATAACTCAAATATTTAAATACACTCATATTTTCATCTCCAACAACATCAAATAAAGAATGAAAATATGAGTTTATTTCAAGATTTAAGATATGAATTTGATTAAATTTGTATTTTATTTAAGATGATAATGAATTTTATGGTTTTTGTTTGAAAAATTTTATGAATTTTTGAATTTTTGTAAAATAAAAGGACAACATTGTTGAAATTTCAAAACTATAATATCAAATTGTCACTTAAAATTAAAATAAAGCACCAACTCAGAAAAAAAAAATAATAATTAAAACATTATCTAAAATGAAATCAAATTAAGTTAAGAGACCGCGAATGTGTCCAATATAATATATACCGGAAGAGGAAGCAGTATATTGCAAAATCAGGATTAGAACAAAATGCATCAGGGCTTGTGTGCATTCCCAAATCCAGCTTGTACTCTTCCACTTCACTCAAACACCAATGCTTCCTGTTATTCAACAAAACCATCACAAACCAAGTTGCATTCCCACTCCCAAACACACCTCAACTGGTCTCTTCAAGGCATGACAGCTCTTGTCACCGGTGGAACTCGAGGAATCGGGTACGTACCTAGTTCTTTACTTTAATGCGCATTCTTTGTTATTTCTTTCACCCTTTTTTCTTGTTAATCTTCGATTTTGTATGAAAAGGCATGCCATTGTAGAGGAATTGGTGGGGTTTGGTGCCAAAGTGCATACTTGTGCTAGAAATGAAGATGATCTCAATAAGTGTCTCAATGAATGGAATCATTTGGATTTTGAGGTTACTGGTTCAATTTGTGATGTGTCAGTTCCACACCAGAGGGAGTTGCTTATGGAGACTGTCTCCTCTCTCTTCCATGGGAAACTCAACATCCTTGTAAGCTCCTTATTTTTCCCTCTGTGTGTGTTTTTTTTTTTTTTTGTTATGCTATTATGGTTCTAAACATGCATTTTGTTACAATTAGTATAGTTTTGGCTTGTGGAATGATTGAAAATGGGGTTCTTTTAGAACATACAGCACTGATACTTCAAATTCAAAGCATGTTTTGTGTCCAACACGACACTTACACATGTAGTTGCATTCAATTACTTCCAATTTTTTTTCTTTCAAATTATTGTCGGTGTCATGTCAGGTGTCCGTGTCTTTGGGAGTGCTCCTTAGACATTGATATTCAATTTGAATAGTGTGTGTTAGGTACTAGGTTTGGACCTAATACAAACAAATGGGCCAAATAGAGAGCACCCATAGGTATTTGGTTACAATTGCTGTTGCAGTTGTGTGTTGGGGAGGAAAGGTTTGGCCAGAGAGAGAATTGTCTCTTCTCTGAGGAGCTATGCTCTGGGGCTACCATGATTTTTTCTTCTGTTATACATCTATTTTAGATCAATAATATAATTTTCCGTTTCTCTTAATTTGGGTTCGTATCAGTGTGTGTGAACCCTATTAATTTGATGTGTAGATAAACAATGTAGGGACAAACATTCGGAAACCAATAACAGACTTCACAACTGCAGAGTTTTCCAAACTCATTGATACCAATTTAGGATCCACCTTTCATATGTGCCAACTTGCATATCCACTTCTCAAAGCATCGGGAGTGGGTAGTGTTGTTTTTATCTCTTCTGTTTCAGGTTTTGTCTCACTGAAGTCAATGTCTGTTCAAGGAGCAACAAAAGGTAATAATAATCTATGTATTTGGTAAGGTGATGCAGATGAGTAACGAGTTTATCAAATTTTGAAGTTTTTTGTGCTATGGTTTGTAGGGGCAATTAATCAACTTACAAAGAATCTAGCTTGTGAGTGGGCAAAAGACAACATAAGGAGTAATGCAGTCGCACCTTGGTACATCAGAACTTCGATGGTAGAGCAAGTAATTTTCTTCTTCTTTATCCTATGACCATTAAAACGAACTACCGAAGTTCCATGATACTTATGAGTGACATGGTATAGTAGTTCCATAACTTCTTATAAAGTTTGGTTGGGTGGATGAAAAAGTCTATCATTCGGCATGGCTCATAATAGGACATTGAGATGTGTAACTCCAATCATTGATAGAAAGGCTTTTGCTGTTGTAGTTATTTGAGTGCATACAGAAATTATTTTCAAATTTAAAAAGCTTTGAAATTGCAAGGAAAGATACTACTAAATTTTTATGAAAGATTTCCTTGGACACAATACTATTTTTCTAACACCAACAAGTTGCATTTTTGTGGTGTCTCTGATCCCATATTTGAACCATCCAGAATTGTGATTTAGATTATAGAATCACCTCAATTCATTAGACATGCTAATGGTAATTCTGTAACACCATGAAGTTGCATTTTCTTGGCATATAAATCAAATAACTGACACATCTCAAACGCTTCTTTTTGCTTGGTTATTACTTGCTGAAATTGTAACTTGTGTAACTATGCATATCTGAAGTCGGTGCTGCTGATTAGCTACTTGAAAAATGCTAACAATAGTCATTAATCTTTCATTCCCTGCATTTGATTTAGAACACTGCATTTGATTTTGAAAATTGCATTTGGAACTTCAGTCTTACAGGAACATTCATAATGCTCTGAAACACTGATGTCTAATACCACAATCAGATATGGGACATTATCAAAAACTGAAATTTCCTCTCTTTTTTTAGGTTCTGAGCAACAAAGACTATCTTGAAGAGGTGTACTCTCGAACTCCTCTTAGACGCCTTGGAGATCCAGCGGAAGTGTCTTCTCTTGTCGCCTTTCTTTGCTTACCAGCATCATCATACATCACTGGCCAGATTATATGTGTCGATGGAGGAATGTCTGTGAATGGTTTCTCCCCAACACATATCTAAGAACTGCAACTTAAACATACACTTTGTATCTTACTGATTTTCCTCTCTACCTGCCATTCCTGTGGTGTGGAGGATTGGACATGGTGAAGTAGCAGTTCTTTGTCAAACTTTAGCATTGTAAACTTTGAACACTTACACATACATGAACACCAAATATGATGCTGACACCGATAATAATTTGAGAAAATAAATAATTGAATATAATCACATATATTGGTATTGGACACAACACACACATTTGATAAAAAGGATCAGTACTACAGAGATTACGAAGCTCTGAGCGCTCAAAAAGTCTTTCAACACCGGGTAGGTAAGCCCTTCAAGATTTTTTTCAAAATGAAAATGATACCATGTGATGCAAATGAAAGGTATCCATAATTTGTTTCAGTCATAACTGTAATTTAACTTCTAAATTTACATGAATCAACATTGTTGTATTCCTAATCTATTTATTATTATTATAATTATAAATATAATATTATATAAAAATAGTCTCAAAATCTATTTAGGTGGGATCTCAACAGTGTTTGTCACCTATTCTTATTTGTGCTTTGTCACCTATTCTTTTTTGTGCCCCATCATTAATCCACCTTTCACATTATTCCTCAAATTCACACTTATTCCTATTTGATTACATGTTCCCAAGAAACTCTGCTAGTGACCTCATTATGTTTACTTAAAATTTATGTTTTCCATGTTCAACAAATAAGAAGATGACATAATGAGTGTCGACCCTCAGTATGTGTAAGGTGTGCGACCATGGCCCCAAATTTTCAGGGCAGAGTAATATATATTTTATAGTATACACAATGAAGTAAAAAGATGTAATATAAAAAATTGTATAAGTAAAAATATATCAAAATTTAAGCGTTCAATGTTTTTTCTTTTTAAACTCTACGTTCAAAATTCTAAATTTATACGTTGTTGGACTCTTGTGAATGAATATCTACAAAAATGGTGAGTCTTTTTCTATCCTTATACTAAAATTAGAACCTTAGGAAAAAAAAATTATTTCTAAATTTTTCTACTTTTATTATCCTTGTCTCTCAAATTTGTGAAAAACGACAAAAATATTTATTTTCTATAAGAATCTATTTTACCAATAATTATTAGTCATTACCCTTATATCAAAATTTTCTCTTTAGTTGAGATTATTGTTGAATGTGATCTTCTTATGCAAAAGCATGCAGAACGCAACAAAATATAATAATAAGAGATTTGTTGGTTAGGGTATTCTTGATGTTAGGGTATTCTTGATTTTCAGGTTTTGTGATTTACTGGTTTAGGAACTCAATTTGTTTGAAATTGTTGATTTACTGATTTTAAGAACTCGTTATCTATTAAGATTTAATATGATGTTAGGGTTTTAGATTTTAGGAATCCGTTACTAATTATGTGATTTACGATAATACTATTTGATCCAAGAAATTGAGATGCTTTTGAGTCTAAAATGATTGATTTTTTAGTTACGAAATATCTTAAAACATATTTTTCTATTGTAGAGGGTCCTAAGGATACTTCGAAGATATATTTTACGGATATTTATTATACCAAAGTTTTATCAAATAGAGAGAAGTGTGATAGAGATTGACTTGTTTATTCAGAAGATCTTGATATAGTATTTTGTTTTTGTGGTAAAGTTTTTTAAAAAAAGGATCGGTAAAGGTCAATTAACAAATGAGAGTTTTAGTGTTTGGTCATATATTGGTAGAAGACTTAGAGAGCATGAGATAAACATGAATCGTGTTAAACATATGACCACTTGGTATGAGTTGTGTCAAAGGCTGCAAAAATGGTCAAACTATTTATAAAACGACTCAAAAACTAATTGTGAAAGATAGGAATATTGGAAAAATGTTTTAAAAATAATTATTTAAATAGTGAAATTCCTTCCTAAACATAGGTTGGCCTTTCATGGTTCTAATGAGAGATTGTATGAAATAGCAATGAATTTTTTGGATTTAATTGAAATATTAGTTGAATTTGACCCAACCATCAAAGGTCATGTTACACGTATTATAGATAATAAGGTTTATTTTCATTGTCTTGGACATAACATGCAAAATGAGTTAATATTTTATTTGATTTTGTAATTAAAAATGAAATCGTTAGAAAAATCGAAAAAGTAAAGCATTTCTCAATGACACTTGATTGTACTTTTGATGTTAGTCACCAAGAGCAAATTTCTTTGATAATAAGATATGTTGATTTTTTCTCAAACTCTGTTACTATTGAAGAATCTTGTTTAGGAAGATTTAGCTTGTTTTTCTAATACAATTATTGCATACATAATTTTGTTGATTATTCTCGTGACAGTTGCTTCTGCAGAAATAAACTTTTCAAAATTGAAGTTGTTGAAATCTTACTTGCGGTCTACCATATTGCATAAAAGACTTAATGGATTAGCATTGATACCAATGGAGAATGATCTTTTGGAGACAATACAATATGAAGACTTGGTCGATGAATTTGCTTCGAAAAGTGTTAGAAGGACGACTCTTTCTAAATAGCAAGAAGGTTAGTATTAGCTTGACGGTGTTATTTACATTTTAATTGTTTTGATGAATTTAAATAAAATAGTTTGAGTTTTTGTATTTCATTATGTAAAAATATAATATTTTGAAATAACTTAAAGAAAGTCTTCTACTTAAAGATTTCCCTTCCAACGAAATATCTTAAAGAAAGTCTACTACTTAACCTAAAATGTATTGACAATTAGGGGTGAGAATAGGTCAAATCAGAATTTGAAAGACATGAGTCTGGCCTACGATTAAAATTTTTAGGCCTAAGTCTGGCATACGATTAATTTTTTAGGCCTAAGTCTGGCCTCGGTCTATCATAGGTTTTTTTTTTTTTTTTGCATAGTCTGGTCTGAAAACCTATTTAAAAGTCTTATTCACATTAAAACATTTAAATGTTATATTTTATATTTTTTAAATAGGCTAAATTATGCATTTATATAAAAGAGAAGCTAATAAAATAATAACTAACAATCTACACTGCAACAACCTTTCAAGAAAAAAAAAAACAAATGAATCAATAATTAGTTCTTATACATATATCAAGCTACATGATCTATCCATACCAATTTACACGATGCTCTATTCATACCATACGATGTTCTCCACATACTAATATTAATGCACATATTTATATATATTAAATAAAAAATGATTTTTCTAACAAAATTATTTTTAAAAAATTTGAAACAAACGCCCTTTAAACCGTAAAAACTAATTTTTGGTTTCAAAAAATAGATTTTTTTTCCTGAAACAAACACACTCATTATTACCTCTCAAACAAATATAGAACGACTACTAAGTGATTGCGTAATTAAATAGCTATCAAATATGGAACCACTATCGAATATGAAATCCTACCAAATATGGAACGGCTATCGAATATAGAACTACTTAGTGATTGCATAATTAATAAACTTTAAAATAGAAAATAATATTATTAATAAATAATATATAGGCCGACTTGTCATGCCTAATAAGCTTTTTTTATAAGTCTGAACTATTTAAATAAATAAGTTTTAAAAATAATCTAAATCTAACTTTGTAATTATTGTATTGTGAATATATCATTTTGTAAATAAAATAAAAATATAACGATTAAGTATAAAATGAGAATATAAACATTTTCAATATATGAATAATAAAAGGCGAATTATTTTTTTTACATAAATTTTATTTTAATTATATATTTTTGCACTTTAAATTTTTCCTTGTTTGTATCATTGATGTTATGGTGCAATTAGCAATAATTATTTGTGTTTGAAGAATTTTTAAGCATTTACATGTAATAATGTTATATTGTTATATAATATGACACAATCAAATGAATTGTTAATATAAAATCAAAGAGTTAATATAAAAATAACTATTAAAGAGTGAAGGAATATTCAGAATTGACTCAAGAGTCCACTAAAGCAACTGCTTTAAAATACAAATTTTACTTTATCAAAAGGCCTAAAAATAATTCACTTGATAAAAAGACTTCAGATTTTAATATTTTTAAAATTAAAATATATGAATATTTTTTAAATGTAATATTATCTCAATAATATTAAATTAATTAAAAAAGAAATATTATATAACATCAAT
>JBBPBR010000003.1:62617544-62643586 GCA_037974775.1 Cicer pinnatifidum
TGCTTTTGTTTGTTATTTCTAAAGCATTATTCTCTTTTTTATTTATTTAAATATTTCCAATTTTTAAAAGTTTTAAGAGATTAGGGTTCTTATTTTTAGACTTCAAATTTTTTCAATCTAGTTTGTTAATTAACTTTACTTTTGTTTTTAAACTACTTTGTGTCTTTGGTTAGCTCTTTTATTCATATTATTGTGTTGTTTGTTCATATTTTTAGACTTCAAGCTTTTATTCATATCTAGTTTGTTCATATTGTTGTGTTATTTGTTTATTTTATTAATTTTTTTTATTGTTATGATTTTTGCAGTTTGGTTGGTTATTAATTCTGATTTTTATTTTGAGGGTTTGTGTCTAATTATGGTTTTATTAGTGTGGTTCTAGCTTTAGAAGATGGAGCAAGGATAAGCTAGCAATCAAGGAGAACATCAAGGAGTAGTGGAGCAAGGAGGGGGTAACAGTCAAGGAGGACAACAAAGAGTAATGGAGTAAGGAGAGGGTAACAATCAAAGAAGACAACAAGGAGTACTGAAGCATCATCACTGTGAGTTTGTTATGTTTAATATGCAAATTGTTTTATGCTTAGTATGTACACATGCTTGCAAATATTTTATGTTTAATGAATATGTTTCTTTTATGTTTAATTTGTATGTATGCTTCTTGTTTAATTAGTATCTAGATTTGCAACTATTTGATGCTTAATTAGTATATATTATTTTATTTTTAATTTGTATGTATGCATGTTTCATGCTTAATATGTATGATTGCAACTAATTTATTCTTAATTAGTATACATATATTATCCTTAATTTTTACGGGTACTTCTTGCAACTGTTTTTGTTTAATATGTATCCTTTATGCCTAAATTTTATTTATTCTCAGACTTAATTAGTTTTTATGTAATATTAATTAGTACTTATCCTTCTATTACTACTTATTAAACATTTTAACTATCTAAAAAACTTTAAATAATTTACCTATATATATATATATATATAAAAACCAATTAAAAACTACATTTTAAATATTAAAAAAAATTAATAATTAAACTCTTAAAATATTTCAATAGTAGATAATTCTCAACCAACACAAGCAGCTATTGCTGCAGATGAGCTTCCTCCTCTTCCTACTGGTAGTAAAAAAAGGAAACCCAATGCTAATGGTCCTAGGAGAAGCTCTAAGGTTAGGTTGGACTTTAACATTCTACCCGATGAGCCTATCCCTACTGCTGCTTGTAAACATTGTCACAAAAGATACATTTGTCATTCTAAAACACATGGAACCTCGAACCTGAAAGCTCACTCTGAGAAATGCAAAAGTAATCCAGCCCACATTCTTAATGACCCCACTCAAACAAACCTTTCGTTTAGTGATGGTGGTAGTTTGATTCCATCAAGCCAAAGATTCAATGCCCAAGCATGTAGGAATGCCATTGTCCTTTTTGTTATTCTTGATGAACATTCGGTTAGAGTGGTGGAAGGTGAGGATTTTAAACAATTATGTAGACAATTGCATCCACAAACGACTATCCCTTAAAGGATGACCATCCTTTCAAATCTGATTGTAGTAGAGTTGCTCTTACTATGGACTATTGGACGTCCATTCAAAATCTCGGTTATATGACCCTTACCGCTCATTTCATTGATAAAGAATGGAACTATCAGAAACGCATTATAAGCTTTAGTTTAGTGCCAAATCACAAAGGGGACACTATTGGTAGGAAAATTGAAGAGGTGTTGATGGAATGGGATATTAGAAATATGTCTACAATTACCGTTGACAATGCATCATCTAATGATGTGACTGTATTTTACTTGAACAAGAGACTTAAGAACAAGAATGGACTGATGGGTGAAGGGGATTATTTTCATATGAGGTGTTGCGCCCATATCTTGAATCTAGTTGTCCAAGATGGGTTAACATAACAAGATTTATCTATTCGTAGCAGTCACAATGCAGTTAGGTTTGTTCGTTCTTCTCTATAAAGAGCTTTGAAGTTTAAGGAATGCATTGACATTTGTAATATAACATGTAAAAAACTTCTTAGTCTTGATGTTTCCACAAGGTGGAATTCAACATACATGATGTTGGAAGCTACTGAAAAGTATCAAGCAAATTTTGATAAATTAGAGGGTGAGGATTATGGGTATTAGATTTGGTTTAGGGTTGCTGGTCCTCCTACTTCTAATGATTGGGAAAGAGTTCGAGCATTTTTGGGATTTTTAAAGATTTTCTTTGAAGCGACAAAGGTTTTTTCATTGGCGCAACAAGTGTCTCTACACACAGCTTTTCATAACTTGGCTTCTATTCATGTGAGCTTGACAAAACATCAATGAACCTGAATACTATTGTGGTTGTAATGGGTTCATATATGAAGGAAAAATATTATAAATATTGAGGTGACATTGAAAAAATCAATCGTTTTCTTTATTTTAGAGTGATATGTGACCAACGTTATAAATTAAGGTATATTGAGTGGACTTTTGATAACATGTATCGTGAGGACGTTGGTAAGGTGAAGGCTGAAAATATTAAGGATAGTTTAATGACATTGTACACTTGGTACAAATCTGCCCATGATCGTAGTGTTGTATTTGTTGTTGTCCGATATGTTGAACAATCTACCCCTAAAAATCAATCATTTTTTGCACGGGTAGATGCCTTTAAACAACACTTAAAAGAAAAGGATTCTATTGATAAAAAAACGAACTTGAGAGGTACTTAAGTGACGTTTGTTCAATAGATGGTGATAAATTTGACATTTTGATTTGGTGGAAGCAAAACACTGCTCGTTACCCTATTTTGGCAGCAATGGTAAGAGAAATTATGACCACACCAGTATCAACTGTAGCTTCAGAGAGTGCATTCAACACATGTGGAAGGGTTTTGGACACTTATAGGAGCTCTTTGAGCCCAAAAATGGTAGAAGCTTTGATCTGCACTCAGAACTGGTTGAAGCCCTCTTTCTCATACTTTAAAGACCTTATTTTGACAGAAGATTTTGAGATATCAAATAATGTTGTGACAAGTTGTGTAATTTGTATATGTACTTATTTAATTAGACTATTTCTTGTTATTATAAATTAACTTTTAATTTAAATTTTTTATTCATTGTAGAACTTCAACAAGGCTCAATAACTAGTAGTGGAAGGCAAAGGTCTATTATTGACGGAACAACTGCTCCTAGGCCTGGGCCTGCTTAAGTTTTTTAAGTAAGAAAAATTATACTTATGTTTTATTTATAAAGTATGTAAGTGAGCTTTAATAATGAACTTAACAATTATGTTAATTCAGTTTTATTTAATTACATATAGGTTTTAGATTTCAGACTTTTTGAGTTTTTTGAAGTCATATATGGCTTATACTTGCACAACACATGCCTGTATTTTGAGGATGATGTTTTGGCTGAAAGTCGTGCTTGCGTGGCATCATTTGAACATGATTTGTTAACATTTGTTGGGTTGGTTGGTTGCTGCCATCAATTTTTGTATGTGTGGTTCATGCTTGATAATTGGTGGGTTTCTATATGTCGAACTTATTGAGTTATATTTACTAAAATTTTTTAATTATTGGATACTAATTTTGTGTTTGATTGTCACCAGCTTTTAAATGAACATCGCTATTGGGAACCACACAAATTTACTCATGTTTCGACATGTGAAAAGGTAAGTTACTGCCTTGATATTTTTTTATGTATCATTACCTTTTAGTTAAGTTTGTAATTGAAACTTTTATTATTAACTTAATACTTAGTATAAATTTGATATTATTTATAACTTATTGAAATTTGTATTACTGTTAACTTAGTAATTAGTATTATTGTTCAGCCCTACTTAGTAGTTTAGATTATAGTATGAACTAATTATGTTGTATTTAAATTGATAGAATGAGAACTTAATTGGTTATGAATTGATTATGTTGTATTTAAAGATAGAATGAGAACTTAATTGGTTATTAACTAGTTAGGTTGTATTTAGTATTTAAACGGATATAAGGAGAACTTAATTGACTATGAATATGTTGTACTCAAGCTTTTATTTTTTTTAATAAAGTAGTGGCAAGGGACTTGGCAGTGGTTCATTTTCAACCTCGAAGTGGTTATCTCACATTTGGGGAGTTGAATTTCAAGGTTATAGTTTAAACTTTATATATTTATATTGATGTATTCTAATTTATTTTATCATTAGGTTATATTATTGATATTCTTATGAAATTAATTCCATTTTTGTTATACGTATAGCTCCTACAGCATCAACCATATGCATACTGGTTATCAAGTTCTAAAATATTGCTTTACTATGTTTATTAATAGATTTGGATTGGAATATATATTTATTTAAATACTTGTGGATGACTGCAATATATAATTACTTTTCCATATGACTGTAATTATAAAGTTTGACTCATTCTGGATGATGTTGGTAAGCTTTTGATTTGGATGAAATCCTCAATAACATGAATTTGTTATATATTATTTAGTTTTGTTACCAAAGATGAAGGTCCTAATATGTTCTTAATTAATGGCCATGTTAATATGTTCTATTGATCATTTATGTTTATAAGACAATTTTTATTTAAAAGGATATTTGATGTAAACTATTGTTTTAAAAAATGGGGCTTAAGTTAAATTGTCTTATGATCCATACAAATAAAAATGTAAACTACTGTTTTATGAAAAATCTTTAAAGATAAATTTGTTGTTAATTGGACTACAAAGTTTTCAAAGTCCATACGAATTGAAACCGGTTCACCCGACCCGCAAAATTGACCAAAATGTAACCCGAATACCAACAAACCTGATTTAAAAGCAGTCGAAATTGGGCTTGAGTTTACAAACCGCATTTGGACTGGATTGGATGTTTAGATCCGAATCCGTCTGAACCGGACCCTTTAAACCAAACAAAATCTATATTAGATTTTTCAAAAATATAAAATTTTTCGGTGTTGCAAAATAAAAATGTATAAAAAATTTCAAAGTTTAATAAAATGGATAAAATAAAATTACTTATCAAAAATTTCAAAATTGAATTTTTTGAGAAGTGATTAACTAATAATATGTCAAGAACAAAATTTTTGGTACATAAATTTTGATTTTTCAAAAATCCAAAATCTTTTAACTCAAAAAATTCAATTCTAATTTTATTTTTGCATACTGAACTTTTTAAAAATAAAACTTTCAATAATATTAATATGTATATCAAACTTTTTAGAAAAAAAATTATGTATTGAAAATTTTGATAAAGAAATACAATTTTTAAAAAATGAGATGAGTTAAAAAAATTTCCTTATTAAGAAAATACAGTCTAATCGAGGGATACAAAATACAATTTTCTACTTATAGTCTTAGAGACGGGTTAGCGAGGACAAGCTCTTTTTCATCCAACAAACCGGTAAACACAACCGTTTCAACAGTATTTGGAATTTCGGTGACCAAAACGGTTCAACCACACCAGAAAGGAGAAAATGAAGAAGGAAGACACAGTGAAACTCATCAGCTCCGATGGTTTTGAATTTGTCGTCGATAAAGAAGCTGCCATGGTTTCTCAGACCATTCGCAACATGCTTACCTCTCCAGGTTTTCTCTCCTTCAATCACTTTACCCTTTTGTAGTTTTTCGGTTAGTGCGACCAGGGTTTCAAATTAACGTGGATTCAATAGGATTAGGATTTTTAAAGCTTCAATTTCTTTTGTATAGGGAGTTTCGCTGAAAGGCAACACGGAGAAGTGACTTTTCCTGAGATCAGCACCACCATTCTCGAGAAGATTTGCCAGTATTTTTACTGGCATCTTGAATTCGCTAGGTATTTGCATTTCCTGCTTCCTTGTTCTTAACATCTTCAATTTTAGTTTTAGGTCTTTTAGTTTTCATTTCTTGTTTCTATGTGTAAATATACATTACTTACATTGTTGATTTTTTTTTGTTTTTTATTTAATTGGTTTAATGAATGTTGTATTCATTCATAATGTTAGGCTATCTGCATATAAAAGATAAATTATGTACCTTTCAATTTGTTTGTGCCTTGTAAGTATAATTGTGGTGCTTGAAGGTATAAATGTAGGATGTGCAATGTTGGACGGATTCTTATCTGTATGTTCTAGAATGTGAATACTGATGTTTAGTCTTTGGATATTGAAGACTAGATAGGTCTTTTAATTTATAGCCTACCTGATTGATAAGTGTATTGATTTGGGTTATTAAGTATCCATTTTGTTCTGCATTGAAAGGATATTATAGTCTGATATGATATGTAATGTGTCACGCGTCGAGGTGCTTTCTGTAACTTACGCTCAGATTCAATTTTGGACCTGCCATTGGTTTGCAGTTTTCTTTTATTCTTTTAGCTTTTCTTATTACGATATTGATGTTGACTAATGGCCCAAACCTCTAAATGAGTATAGCTTGCATTCCAGTTTTATGTTTTCAGGTGCTAAGTCTATCTCCTTTGTTGCTTAATATATCTTTGAATGACCTTGTCCTTTATTGGTATAGTTAAAAGGATGGTTTTGAATTTTGATATGTTTAAATGAAAATGACTAGAGGAAGGTTTAGTGTATGTTTGGATCGTCATTCATTTTTATGTCCCAAAGTCATTTGACTGCAATTTTATGGAAGCTACAAACTGTTGCTTTAAGACTGATGTGTGTTGGTGTTGTTTCCACCGAGGAAAAAAAAGCGCTTACTAGAGGATAATAGAATTGCAATTGGGAAAAAAATTGTAATTGGTGCCAGTCGGTGGACCCTATCCATGCTTTTTTTTGCTACTCCTAATTATGAGAATGTAAGATTGTTTTAATCTCTAAAACAATTATTGTTTAACTGTGAATCCAGATCGATTGCAATTTCTGAACTATTAAACAATTGTTACCTCCTGATTTTTGGACCAGTAAGGTTTATTTATTGTTTCAAATTGAAAGTGACGAGTGATCTGAAAATGTAACAAGCAGCCTTACCAACTTTAGTTGGCACTTGTCCTGATTGTTGTTTTGACCCGCTGGTGGTCGCATAGAAATTTTCACATCATTTTTATAATACCTTTCTCTAGATTGCTTGGTGATTGTTGCAAAATTCTGGTTTACGTATTGGAATGGGAAGTTATATGTTCCTTACAGAAGAAATTAAGCTCTTTAAATCCCTCAATTTTATGTTTGTATTTAATTTAAATTTAAATTGCATTGACATGTTTTTTCCGTCTTGCTAGTGGAAAGGACAGAGAATTTCCTATTGAACCTGAATTAACTCTGGAGTTAATGATGGCTGCCAATTACCTACATACTTGAGCATATTGACTTCCCAAAGGTTGATAAATCTCTTTATTGTTGTAGGCTTTTGTTATTTCTTGGACTCTCTAATGTTTAATTGACAGTAGTTATTTTTGTTGTTGTTGTAATCTTCCTCTTTTTTTGCCCTTTGATGGGTACTGCAGAAGAAACTGTTTCCTTGTTGGGCTATGGAAAAGTATAAGTTACTATCGTTGTTGCCGTTGGAAACTGTATCCTTGCAGCAAATAGAATATACATGTAATCTTTGTAATAAAATGATATTAGATTGAGCTTGTTAGACTATCCTGATTGATATTGTGTCTAGCTTATCTGTAATGTTGTTTCACTAGTTATTTAGTTCTGCCACTTGGTCATACTTTGCACAATTCAAAGTGAAGATTGTTTATGTAGCAAATAATTTGTCAAATCTTTAGTTATGTGTCTAACAGTTTGTCTGGTTTGTTTTTATTTTGAAAACAAATTGTGATTTATTAATAGGTAATAAATTTGTCAAATCAGTTTGGTAGTCACTGTAGAAATAGTATACCATTGGAGAAATAGTAAGACAAATGGAATAATGTTGAACTAGTAGCTGAGTGTCATTAAATTTTTTGTAGTATTTGTTGAGTAAATCACCAAATTTGGTCCTTATAATTGTAAGTGTAAATCATTTTAGTCATTTAAAATTGTGAATATGCAAAGATGTTCTTGAAATTGAAAGACGATCAATCATCTTAGCTTTTCTATTACTAAGAATGTATAAGGTGGTATGTTAAGTGCTTTTTGTGATACTCCAAATGGACCATTGTGCATGAAAAAATTTCGGTTACCACTTTCACTACCCTTTCATTTCAGTACATTGTGTATCTTCTCCCTCTCTTGGTTGGTTTCCTATGAAGGATGAAAACTCAACTAAATATTCAATATGGGAAACAAATAGGAGTATTAATCGTTATGGCCTCGGTCACCAATACTCTAATCGTTGGGCGAACTTACACTTAACAAATATTTCCCGTCCTTTCAACTTCACAAGTCATCACTGAATACGTAATGTTCAATATCCTATCTAACCTACTATGTCAAATAAATAAGAATTGACACATTTTAACTAGGGTGAAAAGAGTAAAAACATTTGTAAACATGCTTCCCTATGCAATTTAACACAATAGTTGAGTTAGTTTCCCACTTACTACTTCTTCGTATCATTATTAATATAATGTATATTAAAAATTAACTAAATTAGTAGTATGGAAAAATTTACCACACGTGCAATACATGAACAACATTGATTAATTAAATTTAATATCACTATCCAAGGATTTTTGGTCAAACAAAGATGTTACTAGATTTCTCATTTATTTTTTTACCCACTCCTGTATTTGCGAATATATTCTTCGATGGATATAGCATTGTTGTTTTCATAATTAAAAATTATAATAAATCAAAAAAGAATTAAACCAAAACTTAAAAGTTTGGTAATGTTAAACTTATAATTAGGTCGAACACATTCATTAAATTCACATCATTTGACTATCAGTCGATTAATTTTGATATTCCCGAAATGGTCTTGCCCCCGTTCTTATTATTGTCACAAATGTTCTCCAAATTTTTGTTCAAATCACACTAGCCTAGATTTTGGCCATATTTATGTGCTGGGTTGTGGCTTATGCAAATCATTTCCCACGTATATATGCCTTAACCTCGCTGGCAGCAATTACTTAGGCATTTCAGAAGTGTAATGGCAAGTCGTTGTTTCATGAGAAAATGGGAAACCTGTCGTTTGGCTTCAGTATTCCTCACAGAGCTCATCTCAAATTCAACGAGGTGTAGCCACCCCATCAGAAACGTTTCAACTGCATTGTCTTCGACACACTGCATTGCAATGTTTGAACGCAAAAATATGTGGGGTTTTAGGGAATACCACGACGGAAGACCAAGGGGTCCTCTTTGGAGAGGAAAGAAACTAATTGGTAAAGAAGCTCTCTTTGTTATTTCTGGGTTGAAGAGGTTTAAGGATGACGAGGATACGCTTCACAAGTTCATCAAAACTCATGTCTTGCGGCTTTTGAAGATGGACTTGATTGCTGTTCTTACTGAACTTGAGCGCCAACAGGAAGTTTCTCTCGCTCTTATGGTATATTCTCACTCCCATCTCTTCACATCTTTGCACCCTTTTGTTGTTAAAGTTGTTGCCTGTAACCTGTTTGTTAAAATGCTTCTCAGAACATGTTTGTTAGTTGTTATGATGATTCAATATAAGCTTTGTTTTAAGAATGTGAAAATGTAATCGCAATCAAGATTTTAATTGTGGTTAAGTCGTGATCCTTGATATAGCGGACAATTGTGGCCAAGCTAGATGATATAACTTCAATCCCAATTGCGGAGACATCAAAAACTTGATTTCAGCAACTCAGATTGCTACCGCAAACCTTATTTAAACCCTGGTGGTAGTTTATTTTTTTGTTCAATGAAAATATTGTGTTAATGCCCTTTTTTCAATTGCAAACACAGAGACATGAAAACCTTGATGCCAGCAGCCCAAATTGATACTGGGTTACTGCAAACAAATTTTTGAACCCTGATGGTAGTTTTAATTTTATTAGCTCAATGAAAATATTCTGTTATAGTATGCCCTTTCTTCTGGAAATTAAAGATTCATACATTAGGTTATGACATTTACTAGCTGTGATTACCATAGATATTTTTGTAACGTTGGGCTTACTAGTAACTTCAATGGATTTTCAGGTGTTTAATGTGATGCAAAAGCAGGACTGGTACAAGCCTGATATATTCCTGTATAAAGATTTAATTATTGCTTTGGCAAGGGCTAAAAGAATGGATGATGTGTTACAATTGTGGGAAAGCATGAGGAAGGAGAATCTATTCCCTGATTCTCAGACTTATACTGAAGTCATAAGGGGATTCTTGAGTGATGGATCTCCTGCAGATGCAATGAACATATATGAGGATATGAAGAATTCTCCGGATCCACCAGAGGAGTTGCCGTTCAGAATTTTGTTGAAAGGGCTCTTGCCACATCCTCTTTTGAGAAACAAAGTGAAACAAGATTTCGAGGAGATCTTTCCTGATTCCAGTATATATGATCCACCACAAGAGATATTTGGTGCACGCTGAGGTTTGAACCATTCTCTCTCCCCCTCCCTTTGTTGTGCCGCATTCAAAAGAGTTTTCTTTTTAATAATCTCTGTTGTTTTCTAATCGCATCCATGGACACATAAGGTACTAGGTACAATGTTGATGCACATGCACTTAATTTAGAGGTTCCCCCAAAATTGCAAGTTGTTGACTATATTTGATATACTTGTGAGTCAAAAAATTAAAAGATAGTCAAGTTGGTACAATTTGGATGGTACTAGTATGTAAAACATTAAAAAAAAAATCAACAATAAAAAATAAGTTATTGGTTTAAGATGTGATACCTGCTTCTGTGATGATAAAATAGAAAGATGATACTGTCATTAAGCTCCGCAGCCGCTTGTCATCCTCTAATATGTTATGCTGTCATATTGAACTCAAGAGCATACCATTTTCCTACTTTTGTTTTTAAATATGTTGCAAATACCACCTTAAAAAGCTTCAACCATTAATTGTCTTTTCTTTTTCTATGTGAAAAAGAGTTGCCGAAATAATTTTGCACACTTTTAAATTTGAATCTTCCCCTGTCTAATTACTCACCAAATCAAATGTCAAGGAAGCAATGCTTGTAAACTATTCTAATAACCTCTTTTGGATAAATAGTTGCTCCTGGGCGACTTGATTCTTTGTGGAAGAAGCAGGGTCATGCAACAAATATGGAAGTAGTAGTTGTCGGTTGTGGCTGCAGTGATTCAAGTTCTGTGCTAGCAAGTTAGTAGTAGATTGAGGATTGACGTTTACTATTACTGGCAAGTTCTGTGCTGGCAAATAGGTAAGGTTTTGGTGTTGAAACTGATTGAACTTCACTAAGTGTGAAAATATTTATGCTCTTTTAGTTGAGTTTTATCCATCTTATCTACAATGTACTAATTCTAATTGTTATAGAAGGAAAAAAAGGAAATCATCAGTATTTTTTGCTCAGCAGTATTTATGATGGATATTACCTTGCATAATGAAGGGGTTGAATGAGAGAGCTGCTTGTATATTTGTATCTAGACCAGGTTCAATCCAAATTGATTTTCTAAGAGATCTGCTATAACTCAATTTTGCTTATTTTTCAAATGTAATATTCATTTCAAATTTCATTCCAATCAAATAATTCGCAGCTGTCACTCAGTCTATGTTGCCGTTACAAAAATGTAGTGCTGAGGCGCATCAAGTTTCAGGCTCGTGTTCTTATTTCCTCATCCTTCTAATTAAAGTGTTTGCTGAAAAAAAAATTATACACTTGCCCATTTTATGTTGCACTTGCAACCATTTTTTAGTTGTTGGTTTCATACTTAATCAATTAATATTTGACAGTCGATGTTGGATATGGGTACTTAGGAGTAATCTCATGGAAATTGGAGTGGTTTAAAGTTTAAACTAAATGCATATAATTTAGGATGGGATTCTCAAATGTGTAACTCTTTTCACCTAACACAAAAGTCTCTACTGGTGTAAATAAATACCACAATAGGCCTAATCACATGATAGAGATAGACGTAAATGAACAAACCTATCTTTCTTTCTTTGGGTGAACAAAATGGGCCAGAAGCCCCAAAACAAAACCCTAAATACTACTAGGAAAACTAAATAAGGCGATATCCACCCTAACACAGACAAAAAGGAAGCAACGACTTAAAACCTCTACAACTACTAACAAGAGATAAATCAAACATACTTAAGCAATCCGCTACATGATTAGTGTCTCTATATCTGTACACATTGTAATGGACAAATCTAATGTGTCTTCAGTGCCTCAGAACCAGAAGACATTAGGATTTGATAATCTACCGAGAGGAATAGGCTTGCTTGATGAACAACAATTTGCTTCAAAAAATATAATTCGTATTAATAATTAATTCTGATTGCTGTAGATACAACCATTGCACCTCCCCACCAGACACATCATGATATCAATTTTTCAGCCATCGCCGCTTCAGGCTTCAATGATCATAACATTCATAAAAATTTCACATCCCATACATGAAGTAAATTTGAATGCTACAATACAAAATAAAATTGAATGCTACACACACCTTCCTAAATAATTTGGACACATTATCTTTCAAATATTTCATGTATTTGATTAATTCCTTGATTATTGACACCCACATTTTAACTTTAACGAGTAAAAGCATAAAGGACAAGAACAACATAGATAAGTAGCGCAGAGGGAACAAGAATAAGCAAAGGAGCAATAGCAGCAAAAGTATAATGACTCCCACAAGCCAAAGTTCCCAACTTTATCTGCACCAAATCAACCAAAGCCATAACCAAGAACCCACATCCAAAAACCGATCCAAAAGCAGAAACCAAAGTTCCCAACCTCAATGCAACAGTGTTAACTTCCACAGCCAACTCATAACCCTGCACCAAGAAGTTGTTGGTATCAGCTCCGTCCTCGGCGCCATTGCTGATATTGATGACATTTTTTAGAGCCAAAGCAATGAGGCTTGAGAAAAGGAAGGAGCTGAAGGAGTACACGTGGTAGGCCATGAGGCTTTCGGCCACGGAGAGTCCGGCAATACAGGCGGTGTTGTTGTTGCCGACCAGCGTGTTGTTCGTATTAGTGGATGTGATGCCGAGGAAGAGTGCTAAAGTGAAGAGTGAATTCACGTTGACGATGCCGTCTAAGGCCATAATGTGAATGCTGGTTGTTGTTAGTTTCCGGCGAGACACATCAGACATTTCTGGTGAGGTGACGGTTGTGGAAGTAAACGGAGGAAAATACATTGCATGTAATGTATTTTATGCTTTCTTTGCTAATAGATGTGGTCTTTTTAAGCGTTTGTATTACATTTATAGCTATTTGCTTGCAAGCAACATTTTGCGTAGAAGTGTAAAACACATTTGTTTTCATTTCAGAAAAGATAAAGTTAAAAATATTAAAATAAATTCGCCGTTGCCGGGGATCGAACCCGGGTCGTCCGCGTGACAGGCGGAAATACTTACCACTATACTACAACGACTCATTTGAAAGATTCCCTCGATTGTACTTTCTTGTATATATATTCATGCAGTTAAGAATTCACTTCAAATTCAGAAGCCAGGTACGCAATACCAAGAGGTGTATAAAATACGTAAAATTGTACAAAAACGTAAACTCCGCAATAATACAAGACTACTATGAAGGAAAAGGAAAGAGTTACTAAAGAACTTTGTGAGATCATAAAAAAAGTTATATAAGGAACCAAGTAAGGATCCTCTCTGTTTTGAGAGGAAATAAAAATCTCCAATTTGGGAGAGTGGTTCGAAGAGACATGCGGCAGTCAAATAATTTTTTTAAAAAACAAATTTAAATTACAAAAAAATTAAATGGCAAAAAAGATAGTTCTGTGTACATCAATAATTAACATCTTAATTGCATAATTATTTGTTTTGAATTACAAGTGAGATCATTATTGTAAGTAGTGGACTATGTGTACTCATATTCCATTAGAAGGTTGGACATTATTGCCAATTTATCTCAACAAGGGAAATGAAGAATGAGATACTTTTACCCACTACCTATCTGTTTTCCACCAAATCTGAAAAAGTTATTTGTCGTCCACCCTTTAGAAACTAGACATCAAAGCATTATTCAATTCATTAAAGTATTTATTCGTAACAAGTAACAAATAGCAAGTCTCTTTGAAGTTTGAACAAAGATGTAAGCAAATGGGGACAATTGTGTATGTTACCTGTGCTAGGAAATTGTGGAGATGAAGATGAACTCAAACAATCCATAATATCTCAAAAGGAACTTGTTGATGATTATACACGACATGAAGACATTAACAATCAAACATATAAAACATTTCAATTCAAGTCACTCCATCATGTCCGGTGGCAAGTATTCAACAGATCCAGCACAAAGCTGAATTATAAGCACACTTTAATTTTGGCTATAGCATAAGCACTTATAAACCAAAAATAAAGTCTTAAGAAAAGAAAACTTCTTAGTAGACCATATAACTAAGCACATGTAACAACAGAGAGAACATCCATTTGCAAAGATCAACCAAACACAACAGGATATCAATCAGACGGTAGAATGGACATAATCCTTCACAATTGTTACAGGGCAACTTGCATTTGAAGTCACATAAGTAGACACACTCCCCAACAATACCCTACAATCAACAAAACAAATAAAATCATCAAGAGATTAATTAACACCCTGAATCAATGCAATTTGTTACTTAGGCTGAATTGAAGTATAGCTAAAAGATCATGCTTTAAATTCCAATGAAAACCAAAGTTACCTCTGTATAGCACCCAAACCTCTACTACCCATGACCAAAGCATCAAGCTTCAAATCACCAACAGCATCACAAATTTTCTCTCTTGGATCTCCCCAATATATCTTCGCCACCACCGTCAACTATAATCATGGCAAGTTATGTTAAGAGACATGACATCCATATAAAAAGAAGAGAGAAAATCTAAAAGTGAATTATATTGATCAAAAGTAAAATGATACAAAATGGTAGAAGATGATACAAAGTGATTACATCAAAATCAATTTATAGGTAGGCCTAAACTAGCAACCAACTACTAGTTTTTGACCAAATATAAAAACCTACAATTGTATCAGAGTTTATCCAAGATTCATTGGACCACCTACTATCACGTCAATAATATTGGCCTATTCAGGTCACGCTCCAAATGCCCAATTTTGGACGCGAGGAGTGTTAACATTAGATGAGATAAAGTCTCATGAACAAGTGTTTATAAGCAGTAGTAGTCATCACACAACAAACCAGTTTTGTAGAGTTACTGTAAGAAGTTAAGTCAAACATCAACAAACATGTTTTACAACAACCAACTCAAATTCAAAGAAGTTAAGTCAACCTCAACAAACATGAAAAACAACAATAAATGAAACAAATTCGAATCCATTACTAGATAGTAATTAATTAAAAAAAACCTGTTTCTGTCTAGAAGCAGTGTCAAGCAGGTCCAAAACCTCAGCATCAGGGACAACCTCATAGTGGTTCATCACCTCCTTCTCACGAAATTCCGACAAAGGGATCAAAGCTTAACCGACAAATCCATATCACCATAATCAAAATTAGAAGATCTTATTAATACGAAAAATTAAAAGTAAGAAAAAGGAACTTACGAGAACCAGTAGTTAACCATAGAAGATTACGGGACTCGGTGCTTTGAGAAGGATTGATGTGGATGACGTAGAGAGTGTCAGCGTTGCGGAGAAGATTCTCAATAGCCCATTTGAGAGCGATCTTGCTTCCCTTGGAAAAATCCAAAGCTACTCCAACTTTCCTATCACTTGCCATGTTTTTTCTATTTGATGAAACAAACCTAATTTCTGATTTCAATTATAACAACTGATCTATTCACAATTCAATTCACCTACGAGCTTCTGAAAGTTTTTGTTTTTTCTTTAGTAGTGGATTACAATGGTTCACGGCCAATCAATTTGTGACTACTGTTTTTTTATCTTCGAGTTCGTCAATATATAAATACTTTTTGCTTCCTAAAAAATTACTATTATTGTAGGTTGAAATATTTTTTATATATTTTTTTTATTTATTTACTATAAAGTTATATATTTAAATATTCTACTTCTTTTTATTTTTAGGATGTCACAAGATAGAGATGTATATTTTTTTTCTCTAAGAGGAAGTCGTATTTTAAAAAATGCGATCATGTTTTTTTATTTTTTATAATAAAAGATTAATAGTTGATTTTATTATAAATGATTAATAATTAGTTTAATAAATAAAAAAAAATTAAAAAAATTAAATTATATTAATAAAATTAAATAAAATATATTTAATAAAGAAAACACGTCAAAATTAATGCGGTTAAGTAGATATGTCAAAATATACTATATTATTTTAACAACTTCTTCTTATTTCGCACTAACTTTGTATTTTTTCTATTAAATATATTTTGTTTGACTTTATAAATATAATTTTATTTTATTTTTTTATTTTTTATTTTTAAATTAATAATTAATCATTTATTATATATTAAAAAAAGACAATAGATAATTGCATTTCCATGACGCGATTTACTATTGGAGAAAAAAATATCTTTCCAGCATCGCATTTCAATTTTACGACCTCTTGAAGATAAATAAAATATATGATATTTTCATATATAAATTTCAATGTAGGTATAATAGAAAATTTTAAATGAAAAAACTAAATAAAAATAAAATATATAATATTATAGACATATAAATAATAAATTAATTAACTTATTTTTTTAGAAAAACTATTAATTTAATATTAATAAAATCAATTGTATTTATCTTAAGTTTATTAATATTTTTTAAAATTAAATTTGAATTTATTTTTTGGGTTATAGCTTCTAGAATGGGATGGTTCTCCATAATAAGCAGAATGTAAAATAGATATTCCAATTGTGAGTCAAAAATTTGAGTATCTACATAGAAGCGTGAGATAAATTATTATTTGGAGGATTTTCGCATTTATTATTAAAATTGCTAATATCTATGAAATGATTCAAATAAATTTCTATAAATTTATGTAATTTGATGAAAATTACTACATAATAATTTTAAGTGTTCTGTCACTACCATTAAATTTATCTACCAATTACTATAAATAATAAGTTTTGAAAAAGAAATAATTTCAAAGAGAATATTGAATTTAGAGATTTATTATTATGCTGGGATGGACTGACATTTACTTAGGCTAAACACTATAGCAGATCGACTTAAACCAGTATGTGACACTGCATAACCTTCTCAAATTTGGGACAAATCATTTACTCGGAAGAAATCTAAAGTGATGGTTTATCCTATATCATTTTAACTTGCAACTATAATTACTCAATGACAATTATATCATAATCATAACCACTAGATGGTGACCACCTATCACAAAGCAAATAAACATTTGTCTAACATTAGAAGAGATCCCAACAATCATTTATTGATTTCTGATGACCATTATAAGAATGTTCCAAAAACCATATGAGGAACTACTTATATAAATCGACCTTCTTAAATCATAAAAATGCACGTAAATTTTAACATAAATTTCACTCATACTCTAACAAATTTTTACTTGATCGTCAGAGTATGTACATGTACACCCACTCCTCTATAAGAAGCTAATAAAGGAAACCTACTTTTCCATCTCTATAATTATGTTTACTCTTGATCATTATACTATCATAGAATAAGTTTGTGTTTTATTGTCGTTATTATGTGAAAATCATATATTTCAAAATCTTATTATTATTTTAAAATTACATGGTGGCAATGTAAGCACCACATGTCTCCTCACTTTTGAATTTTACTCAATAAATCATATTAAAATGAATGATATGTTGTAGAAATAAATAATATATAGTTATTGATGAGACTCATATAGTAATTTTTGGAGAGAATAATAGTTATTAAATATTGTGATTAATGTTTTTTAAATGAATGATTTATACACATGAGATCATTTAACTACTCAAATTGGGGAGCTCAATCGCGAATATTTTTCGTTGCATTTTTAAGGTCTTTATGTAATCGCACTTATAAAAATAGATTTGATTCGTCGAACGTGAGAAGTTAATAAAGTGATAAATTAAAGATTAAAATTATAAATATCTATAATTGGTCATAAATGACTATCGATTTGTCTATAAACGAATGATATTATTCTCTTTATTACCTATAGTCAGTTGTTCATTTTAGACTAACTTAATACTACAAAAGCATTATAAATTTTTAATATTGAACTTTTTGGTCATTTAAATTTTACACTTGATGCAATTTTGTTCACAATCTAAAAAAATTAATTTCAAAATAATGATTTGACATTTTTAAACAACGTGATATTAAATATATAGATGTGGCAAAATATTGATGAATTTAGATTTATTTACCTCATCATATATTAAAATAACTCATTTAAAAAATTATACATTTTTGTAACTTCTTTTTGTAATATATTTATGCTGAGTCATATATTGCCTTTAAAAAAAATTAATAATTTATCCATCATCAAATAAAAATTTACCACATAAATAAATGTGTAAGTGTTATCTTCAAATTTCCAATTTTGCAAGGTTTCATATTGATGAATGATTATGCTTATGGGACACACTCCTGGGATTTTTTCCTTGTCACTGTTAGTATTGAGTTAGGGATTTTTTTTTTCTTGTTACTATTAGTATTGAGTTAGTGTATATGACTGTATGTAGCTAGCATGAATTAATAGTTTTGGTGATTGTTTTTTGCAAAATATTATGGTGTATTTAGGAATGTGCACGGTCATTGTAGGTCCTAAGTCAAAGTAAAATTATTTTAAAAAATATTTTTAAAATTAATAAACAAATTATTGATATTTTACTTAAAATTTATTTTTTGTATTTTTTTTATATAAAATTATTTATTAAATTATTGTAATCATTTAACAATTAGATGAAAAATAAAACTTTAATGTCACGAGATGGTTTCAATGGTAAGATAGCAAAATTAAGTACATCAAATATCAATTAAAATAATGATTATGTCAAAAATTAAGAATTAAATTTTTTATTTATTTATGACTATAGTTGTTGAAAGTCTAAAAAAATTTATAATATATTTTTATTTGATCTCTGTATGGGATAAAGAAATAACAAGGACTTTATCTTCTCTCTTTTGAGCATGCTCTCTTAACTGGAGAATTAGACATTTAGACTCTCACTCATATCCATTGATGTAACAAGATTATGAAAGTTGGTCGAGAGAGGCATTATATTAGTGCCAGAGCGGTGGACTGTCAAGGTATGCGGCGGAGCATTGCTGCTATGGAAGGGAGTTTTTCTGAGACGGCAACGACACTGTTGAAGGTCATGAAAACTGAAGTTTTAAGTTTTTTAGAGGGAATGACATATTGTTGTTTCAAATGTGTATTTTTTTTTCAATCAAAAAGTAAAGTGATTTTATAATTTTTAATCTGGACTATTTAAAATTTTTAATACCACATATCGTGCATTACATCGACGGGAAGTAGGGAATAAGAAATTGAAATTTTTTTCTCTCTAAATATTAGTTTATGAGTAATGTTTTAGATGCATTTATTATTATTATTATTATTTTAAAATTTATCTATATTAATGTTACTAATTTATTTTAGATTGTAAAAAGTTTACATTAAATACAATTATATCTACAATGATGCATTGACACTTTAGTAATAATTACAAAATTCAGAAGAAGAAAAATACCTACACCTATGTATACACATTTATTATACCACTTACTTCTTTTAATACATGTGAAAAAATTAATATATATTTATAAAAATAGAGCGGGGAGTATTCAGAGTAAAAGTAATAGAATCTTGGTTTGGGTGATTTTGACAGGAAGGAAAAATAGCAACAAAAGCATTTATAAATTATGTCCACCCGACAAAACAAACCGTAGCAAATTCTAAATTAAATGACAAAATGTTACGAAGAAAATTTAAATTGAACAACTTTTAAAAATATAATATTAATTTTTTTGTTTTAATCATCCATTTTAGGTAATATAAAATTCAGCGGCCGATACGTAAGACATAATAAAGCAAAGATTTTAAAAATATTGTTTTAATTTTTCACAAATTTTCTTCATATGAAATTATTCTATTTAAGACTATTAAATACTAAAATATAGGTATTTTATCTCCAAAATTAAATTTATTATAGTGTAGAAGTCTAGTTCTATCTAACATTTATTGGTTGATTTGATTATTACTTTTATTATATATATATTTTTTGACTATTTAATTTTGATTACTGTAGCTATAACAATTAATTTGTTATAATATAGATAAAGTAGTAATTTATCTATTTTATTTTATAACAATAAAATAATAAATCTGAATAATTGATATTCTCTGCACAAGGTAGGTGTTGGTCTATATATTTTATTTAAATTAAAATAATAAATTTTAGTAAAGAAAAAATATGATATATTAATATTCACATCATAAGATGTGGATATATATTTTTTGTTTTTTTATAAAAAAAAGTATAACATTTGAGGATGTATTATAAGTCCAAAATAAAAAAAATTATCAAAAATTTATTTTTGTCTAATAGTATTATTAAACAAATTTAAAACAAATAAATAAAAATAAATAAATATTGAATATAATAAACTGTTTTTTTACTAAATATATTATATATTCATTAGTAAAAAACAATATTTATACTATTAGATTTATATTATGTGACCTCTTCAATATTAAAAAATATATATATTTTAATATTTTGGAGGTGACATGATGTGGTTATAACAGCGTAAATATTGCCTCGTATATCTGTTGGTTACCGGAAGAAAACTTCTTGAGCTTAAACCTTAGGCTCTCTGAGTTCCTTCATCTATTCTTCCTTCTCATTAAACAACTCACTCTCATTCATAAAAGTGGCTTCTAACAATTCCTTCCTCTAAACAAACATTTACTTCTCCTATCCAACCCTTAATTACATAGCATTAGCACCCAATACATAAATAAAGTGCTATTTGAGGTGACACAATAATAATCATTATATCTTCTTGATCCAAAAGAAACAACCATCATTGAAATTCATCATCAATTCCCCCCTACCTTACCTATCTGATAATCATCATTCACTCTCTATCATGTCTGTTGACCTACACACTAGGGGTAGGGGAAACTCATCACTTCCTCATGATTCATTATCAACGGACCTTACTCACTCTAACAACTTCAACGGCTCAGATTCAAATCCACAACTGCTGATTTCTCGTGATTTTGGATCCCATACATGTTCAACTCCACTCCCTCATTCCACGGAGGCACACTCACCACCACATCAGAATCTGAAACATAACTACAACTACAACAACGACGACGATCTCTTTGCTGAGTTAACCCGCCATATTCAAATGCCTCTACACCACCACCACCAATTTGATTCCTCATGCATTGGTTCCGATGATTGGGATTCGGTACTAATTAATTTATTATGTTCTGTTTTATTACTACTGTTCCATTTTATGCCACTTATTTAAATTGTTTGTTATTCAGATGAATCCATGGGACTCAATTAGTTCTAGGTCTCAATCGTCTCTCTGGTCACCTTTATGTTCAAATCAAGGAAGCTCTGAAGGATCGTTGTCTCCTAAGGAATCATCTGGTTTTGAGAGTACCTACGACATGGTTGGGATGTTTGAGAACATGAAATTGGACCAAAGTGGAAGTTCCAAACACCATCTTGGTGTCTATTCATCACACCAATCTCTCCTTCAACAACAAATTCAAGCTAATCAAGTAAATCACAACCACCTCTACTCCTTTCATTGCTATTGTTTATTTTTATCAAGAGTTCATTTTAAGTGTAGAGTAATGTCACTTTGATTTTTGATCTAGTTAAATGATATTTTGTTTATTTCAAAATTAATTTGAGTTTTTAATATAATTGGAAACCATGTCTTATATTTTCGTTAAAAATTGTGGTTTACCATTTTTATTATTAGAATGTTCCAATTACGCCGCTTTAATTAATATCTTGTTATATACTGTATATAGTTGTCTCTCCTGAAGCAAGAGCAGGTTATGTCATTAAAACAAAAACTCACGGCTTACAGAGAAAATCACAGCCATATGTCCCTGCAATTTCAGAACAAAGTTAAAGAAGTTCCAATCGTGGCTCCTCCACCGCAGCAACGGCATAGTCCTCCGCATGAGAAGCAGCAGATTTTCCGGGGAACTACCGGCTCAAGAGGCACGTCTTGTGGGACCGGTGTTTTCTTGCCACGTGGCGGAATTAGTATTATGCCTGATTCTCATAGTAGGAGACAAGGAGGTAATAATAGTGGCTTTAAGTTTAAGATTTCTAAGTTAGTTTGAAACTTTGAATTGTTTATCATAGTTGTTTGTTAGGTAGTAGTTGAGGTAGTTGGTTACTAGTATTGATATGGAATATCAACTATACATAAAACATCTATCTAATATTTGAATTACGTATCCAGGACTTGGTAAAAACAAGCTTCGTCGACGAAGAGTTATAATGGGTTATGGGTCACACAGTTAACTGGTCGGATGTGAAAAAAAATACTTATAATTAATTAAATCACTTCATTTCTAATATAGATATAAAAAATTAGATATTTTAGACCGATTTTCTAAATTTCACTTGATCATCAAACCTTTAGTTTAATTAATAAGTTATTTGATAAAATATACTTAAATATTGATAAAATATTAAAAATCTAATATATATTTTTCTTAAAAGAATGAATTTAATAATAAAAAAATTAAAGAAAATTATGACCAATAAAAAAAATTAAAAGTCTACTATCCAAACCAACCCACTTGTATAACATGTTAATTCATACAAACAAAATATATGATAAAATTGAATCTTACTCGAATTTAAGTTGTTTGACAAAATTGAGATTCGTTAAGTTAAATTGATTCTCATGGTTGGATCATCCATTAATGATGTGTAGTATAATTGCTATAAAGATCATTAAACTAAAAATTACTTTGAAAACTATTAGATGAAGAGTTTAATTAACACTGATAATTTAAATTACTTTACTTTATCAACACATAATAATTACTTATATTCATTACTTTAAAGAAAATTACTATACAATTTAAATATTTTTCAACATCACAAAGTTGTGATTTAATTGTCAAAAAGTTTATACAAATTAAATCATTAGATTAAAACACACTACATCTAGTGCAACCATAGATATCAAGATTTCAAGTCTACGGATTATTTTTAATTTTTCAACTCTAGTTTGATTTATGGTAACCGACCCAACATGTGGGCTGTATTACTCTTCATTCATTGAAGATATTTATTTTAATCAATATTCTTCCAAGTTTCAACCATAGTCTTCTCTTATCCATATTCGGTGTGGTGCACATGTTTGATACCTTCGATTGGATTCTTTTTGCTAAAGTTATAGTAAGACATCAATTATAAAGATACCTTTCTGAAACAGTTGCGAACAATTTTCCATGGTCAACAAATTCCCAAATAGAACAAATTATGTACACATTTCATTGAAATTAATGTTTACATGTGATTTGGTCAGGTAAAGGTTGCTCCACTGTTCTTATACCCGAGAGAGTAGTACAAGCTTTGCAACTCCACTTTGATCAAATTGCTGCCACGTCTGGACCCAAACCTCGTGGCTTTCCTCCCCTTCATGGTACCACCTTATACACATTAATCTCGCGGCAAAAAGAAAATGTCGGATTTGGCTTTAAACAAAGAGATTATTCTTAATGTTTATATACTAGAATTGCTTGATTATTTTAAGACTTATATTTGGATTTCATCTTATTATTATTTCTATCTCTTTATTTTAAAATATTTACTTTTAGTTTATATCATAAATTTGATCTAAAAAAAGTGTCATATCCTGAATGATTATAAAATACAATTTTATTATGTCAAATGATTAACTACTATAGTTTTTAGAAAAAATTTATAAAAACATCATTTAAGTATTAGAAAATTATTCATTTTTATAAATAAATTAATAATATATAAATAATAATTCATATAAATTTTATGTCATATTATTTAAAACATATCATGTTATTATTAATTTTGTGTTTATTTTAATAATATTTTTTCAGTCAGTCAATTATCTTATTTTTTGTAAGTTTACTTTGACTGCAAGTCTTCTGAAAAAGGCTCTGATTTTTTGCTTTTCAAAACTGGTGCAATTGACAGTTTAAAATTTAAAAAAAACCAAGTGGCAGAAAGTTGCAAGATGTAATTGTTATTATTGAGTATAGAAAATTGGAATATCCATCTAATGATCTAACTAATAATTAAGTTTGTGTGTTAATGTTGCGGTTTGCAGATGTATTAGTGAGTAACAGGAATGGCATGTATTCCCTACAGAAGCGCCAATCACGGAAGAAACCAACACACGTTCAGAATGAGATGATTCTTCCTCGTGACTGGACCTATTGAAGCAGCAGTTCAGATTGTACTTGAGGCCATTTTGTAGTTACTTTTTGTTAGTTTTCTCATATATCACAATTCATGTTACTAATGCTGTCTTGGTGGTTAATTTCTGCCAAAATTAAAGCAGAATAAACAAATAAAGAAAAAGCTAGTTCAAGATTAATAAATAAAATCCCTAAATCTTACTTCAGATTCATTGGATTATTATATAGGGAATTCTCTTTTGGATGTAATCTTGTATCATGAGTAGAAAACAAAAACTTTGGATTAAGAATATATGTCTTCCTTTGTATATTTTGCTTCTACATTAATTTGCGTATGAGACATAGGTAGTGACCGAGGATGAGTTCATATAGAACAAATTAACCATGAAGATATGATAATGATGTCTTTATGGTTAAACGAAATATTTTTTTATCTTAGCCATATGAAGACATAAAGCCACACTGACACTACTCCATGTTAGAAAAGATTTTATGGTTAATTTGTCATATAGAATAAATTACTTTAACTCTCTGTCTTTATTATTTTAATATATATGTATTTGGAAGAGTGTTAAAGTAATTTTATGCTAATGGTGTCTTTTAAAATCATTTGCAATAATCAACTGATTTCCTTTGAAAGTTTAAAATGAGAGAAGAGGAAAAGAAAGAGAGAAATCTTATATGTTTTGAGATTATTCTATGGACATTATTATAATGAGATAAAAAAAGTTTCAATAATTTATCTTAATTATCAACTCAAATTTTTATAGATAATTTGATTGATAATAAAAGCACATCAAATAAGTATTAAGAATGAGATATCATTAAATAGGTCTCCTTCGTTTTACATATTAAAATTACAGATAAGATATTATTAAATTAAAATAGAAAAACAATAGTTAATTTAGTCTTTTTATTAACTTCCTTTATTAAAGTATATGAGATAATACATAAAATATCTAGGTGGCACTCCACATAAATACCATGTCATTGCATCATGGTTGCCACTTCACTTCACTAGAGATCGTTCTTCTTCTTCCTTCATCCCCTTCTCAAAATTAGCAAGTATTTTCATACTTTTCATCATTATCTTCTCGTGTCATCCTCCGCTAGTGTCTTTCTATGTTCATTTATTTTCATATATGTTATATGTTATGAGTACTCATGATCAATCTTTCACTTATATAAGATAATTTTCAATGGGTTGATATTATATTAATTTCTCAAAAATAAATGGAACATTTCATCTAAAGAGAGAAAGAAAAATAAAAATAAAATAAAATGATGAGAAAATTTAATAAACAAATAAAGTCTTCAGTTTCTTTAGCGTCCATTGAGGAGGGGGGTTTTAAAGAAGAGGAAAAGAAAAAAATTCGTTTTTCGTTTTGAAATTAAATAAATTATAAAATATTTTTAAGAATAAATAATGAAGTCTGATTAAAATGTTACATGATATTAATCTTTAAATTTTTTTAAAATTTCAAATATAAATATACATAAAAATATAAATTTAGTCTTATGTAACTCTAAAAAAATCCACAAACATACTCTAAAAGAAATAGAGAGAATTTCAACCCCTACTGAATAAGTTTTTTTCTTTAATTGTTTTCTCTTCTACCCATTGGTTTCATATCTAACGTAGATGAGTTTAGATGTTGGAATTGCAAGAAAACAAGGAGTGCAACCCGAGAGTCTTGTTATGAAAAATGATAAATGTTGTATGATTGGTTAAGATAAAAAAAAAAAAAAAAAAA
>JBBPBR010000003.1:62647217-62658356 GCA_037974775.1 Cicer pinnatifidum
TATAAATAAAAAATATAATATTATATTATATATAAGAATTTAAAATTATAAATTTACAAAAAAATATTTTTGAGAGATTTAATAGATTAAATTTTGATTTATATTTTTAATAATTGAAATTTAGTTCGAATGTAGGTTGAAAATTTTATTTATTTTATAATTATAATAGTTGTTTTTTTTATTTTTTTTTATATATTATTCTCTCTATTTCTTTGTAATAGATATATGAATTGTAATTTGGTCTACAAAAATTTGTGTATTTGGGCCATCAAATAAAAAAATTATACAATTTTAATAATTAAAAAATTAGTAAAATAAATTTTAGTTCATATACACATATTAATCTACATTATGCAATGAAAATCTACACCTATCAATTTATAGGATACAATCCACATGATGCATGCCATTTGATTAATTATGTTAATTCGCGTAGCAAGAAAAGATACATACACATATAGCATATTAAACTTAAATATACATATCGACAACGATAACCCAACAACCACAATGCAGCTCATACAAATAATTCAACTTATAAAATACGTCGATTATAGATCCCAAAATTACAACAACATATATCACAATATATATATATATATATATATATATATATATATATATATATTAATCAGTATATTTCTTAACATATATTATGTCATATCTAGTCGAAATTCATCACAAATTAACATATATTAAACCAAAATTATCCTATATACTTATATAATTTGGTTTGTACAAGTTTGTCATAATTAATAATTATTCATTTTTTAATTTTTTTAACATAATATTTTTTATATATAAAATTTAACTACTCTCATACATCTAATCAAATTCATACCTCTAAATTATACGTGAGATCACAATTCTAGGTTTGATTTTAAGAACATCATCTTATGTTTATCCCACAAATATATATAAGATAAAAAGGAATGTACAGTGGAATTAAAAGAATAATTTTAGAATTTGGGTATAAAAAAGAAAAATATTAAATTTTGGATTACTGTAGTTGCACATAATTAAAATTCGGTCGTGATTTGTTCCATACAACATATCAAATAGATTTATTGTTGACAAAATATGACTCAAATATCTCTTATAAATAAAATAAGAATAATAGTAATTTTTTAAAATTATTGTGATAAATAAAATATAGAAATAAAATAAAAATAGTTATATTTTTTAAAATGTTAAAAAATTTGGATGACCGTGACCAAAAGCTTCGATAATATACATACATAAGAAAAAATAACGGGGAAATATTTTCATGACTAATATAACAATGACATGTGTAAAATATGAAATACACAACACATGTCTATCGAAATTAAAAAAGATATGGTGGTAAACATACTCCTTGCAAAATGGCAAACATACGACTCTTGTGAGGAAGGTACATTAATGGTGGGGTCAACTACAATGCGGGCCTCCCATTGTAGTTAGTCAATGTCATTGTTTGACCCAATTTCAGAACAAAAGTCTTGTGAATCATAATCGATTGTTGTCTCATGTACCCCAAATTATTTACGTCCCCTATAAACTGAAGGAAAAAAAATATAAATGTCATCATATAAATATTAACATTTATTATTTTTCATCATTCTACAATTTGAGCTTATCGGTACATAAGTCAATATATAAATTTTCGGTATAGAAGACAATTTTTAAAAAATTTATTTGAAGTTCTTTCTAATTTTATTTTATTTTTGTATTTTTTGTGAATTTTTTATTCCATTACAATTAATTTAATTCATTGTATTTTAATTTTTTTTTCCCATTGGGTACAGGTGCTAGAGGAAGAGACAACAATATATTAGGAGAGCACGTGATGTTGAAACTTCATCATCTATAAATGCTCCGAAAAAGATTCAACCTACGACATCCCAAAAATGACTACGAATTATAATGGAAGATGATGACTCGAGAGAGCAGTGTCATATATCTATCCATAATGTTAATATTGATATACATGAAGAGGATGAGGTTGTGCTACATGAGGACCTATACAGTAGGAGGGTGAGATGACATGCTATCATTGAGGACCATATGATTTGTCCATCCGTACACGATACTACATCATGTGTTTGGAATATTGTTGTTTGGTCAAATAAGTTAAATTAATTATTATTTATGGTACATTAAAAATATTTAAATTCATTATTATTTATGATGCATTAAAAATATTTAAATTAATTATTATTTATGGTGTATTAAAAATGTTTAAATTAATTATTATTTATGGTGCATTAAAAATATTGAAATTAATTATTATTTTTGTTCTAGATTTAATTTTAATATCGTATATTTTATTTGTATGCATGAACAATCAATACTAAAAATAGTTTCTCGTGGAAAGAAATTACAATAATTTACTCTACAAGTTCTCCCGCAAATTATAGAGACGTGGGTGAATTTGTCTGCATTAGCTCCGCTATAACGTGGTAGTCTGAAGCTGGTTGATGTGAAATAACGATTACTTTAGATGATGTTGCCAATTTGTTATGTGTTCATATTATGGGTGAGTTCTACAGTTCACCACCCGGCCTAGATAGAGTAATGACATGTAATTTTACCATAACTTTATTAGGGGTGCATCTTAAAGAGATATGAGAGGAAACCAAAAAAACAAGGGGTGGACACCACATATTAGATTGGTTGAAAGAAGTATTCAAAAAATAGAGTGCAGCAGAGTTATTTGATTGTGCTGCTAAAGCGTATCTTCTGCTGAATTTGGTAGTAAATATTATTTTTACGGATAAAATTCATACGTTAATTGATGTGAAATATCTTCTATTTTTTCAGAGATTTGGAAGTTACAAGTACATATGCATGGGGTGGTGCTTCACTCGCAATCATTTATGACTAACTCTCTGATGCTAAATGTTATGATACCAAACAATTAGGAGGATATATGTCGATGTTGCATATATTAAATATTTATGATTATTAATAATTGTTATGATTTTAATGTATTAATTTTTATATTTATTATTAATTAATTTATTTATTTTTAATTGCAACAATGTTGGATATACAAATATTTTTCACATATTTGTAAAAGTGGAGATTAGGGTGTTGATATTGGGTGCATTGCCATAATGAACAGACGAAGTTATAAACAAGACAAACACAAAATCCTTAAGTACAAATAGATGATTAATGCACTAACATCTGCTGATGTCATATGAAGATTGTGGAATTATAGGGATGTCATTCCCTTTGATGATATAATAATATACACTGGTCACTTCTGATTATGCAGTACTATAGTGACGTATTAACTTGAGAGGTGTCTAAGACAATTTGAATACCTCCAACATATTCCACCACCTACACCTCCAGGTTTTTCTAGATTATCCGTTGTAGATGTCAAATGAATGAGATATTTGAACATGTCATTGAACTGCATCACATGATATGTCTAGCTACATATCCATATGAGTGTCATAATGAATATTTGGAGTGGTTCTACAAGGTATCTCATTCACTTTTAGTGCGACCAAATGGTGTATCCCGAGTTCCAGATTTTAATATCTCCACCGTTGTAGTTGCAAAAGCTTCTAGTAAACTGTCATCTATCCTGCAACAGGTGAGTGATCTTATACAGTAGGGGTTGGATGCACATAATGCTAATTCAAATTACGACAATTACTTTTTCAGAGCTTTATATTTAACATGTCATAACACTAGTTTGTAGTTATTTATTTTTATTTGTGATGAACATTATTTTGTAATATTGTTATATCATTAACTCTATTTTTATTTATCATGAACATCGTTAATGTTATTTTCATTTAATTTTATTATTTAACATTATTTTTATATCATTAACTTTACTTTTATTTGTAATGAAATATAATAAAAGTAGTAACAAAAATGAATTAATAACAAGTGCACTTTATATAAGTTTTAAAGTATTGTAGTCCATACAAAATCAATCTTCATCTAATGACATGTCATTTACGGGTTGTGCATTTTGTGTAACACGTGTCTTATGACCTAATAAATACCCACATTGCTGGAGACGTTCTGTGTATGCTATTGCCTAATGTTGCCTCCTCATTGGAATATTGCTTCCGACCTGGTACAATATCTGGCATTGGAAATTCATTTTTCATCTTTATCTGCAAAATAGATTGAAGATATCATTTATTGGAAATATATCTTCCATCTTTAATTTTACTATTTAAAAAATAGAAAGATTAATTAAGAAAATAATATCATTTTATTGGAATACAATGACTTGCTTCAACAAAACCAATACATATATTATGATAATTTGTTGTTGATCTTGAATGCGAACCCCTCATAGGAAATAAAGTCATAGAAAATGTCTGATCAAACATGACTAGAATAATATTATATTGTCGCTATCACGTAAACCATATCATATATGAACATCCATTTATCTAGGGGTTGAATACCAAAACTTGTTATCTTCAATGAATATCTTATTTCTCTAATGCGTCATAGGAACAATCTATCATATGAGAAACAATCTCTTGGTCCAAACTATGGTGAACCAAAGACCAAGACTTTTCACCGTGTCCAAGCAATGATGCAATAGCGCGATAGCCACAATTTCCATCTGCTATCACATTAAATATGTTATCAATGTATGGTTGATTAAAATCATAAAGGCTTAATTGCAGTTTTGGTCCCCCTATTTTAGCTGAATCGCGAAAGTAGTTCCCCCATTTTATTTCTTCCCATTTATGGTCCCACAAATAAAATTTTGGTCCAAAACTTGATGAAATTTCATTTTTTAAAGGCGTACTACACCATTTATAATCATAGATTTCAGGTACAATTGTTGCAAATGAGATCTTGAGGCATGATGTGACTTAAATAGATACAATAAAAATAAAATTTCATCAAGTTTTAGACTAAAATTATATTTAAGGGACCAAAACTGGGGATAAATAAAATGGTGACTACTTTCGCGAATCAACTAAAATAGGGACCAAAACCGAAGTTAAGCTAATCATAAAATTTTCTAAAAAACAAATGTATCAAGGATAGAGATGATTGAAAGGGCTGTTTGTTTGATGAATGAGAATGTCTCTTCTTTGATGATTGAGATGGTTGAGAATCAGGGTCTTAACAATATGTTGCATTAACATGCTCAAAGTAAGAAAGTTCTCGATATACATCATATCCATTCGACTTCTTACTCTTACTATTCTTCACATGTTATTTGGTTTTAACTTTTTTAGGTGGTGGACACATTGAATTTGTAGTTGAAAAATCAAGTTCACGCACCTTACTCTTCAACACTCTTTTTTTTTTCCTATAACATCAAATGATCGAAAATGTTTCTATAAGGCATTCATCTCATTAGACATATTCAACTTTGATCCATCTTCTATGATGTCTTTGGTGAGTTTACATTCCCTGCTTAATTTCCTCCATTAAATATGTACAACATCTAGAGAAATTGATTCACTCATCAATTTATATTATGTCAATTCACAAGCACAAGGTAACCCATTTGTTCTTCTAAGAGATCACCTACATACAGATTTTTCGGTACCCACACACTCAATTTTCTCAGTTTCTACATTAATGCGTCTTTGAGCTTCTTTTGATACCAATGTATTCCAACAACGATAAAATGGATTATTGTGTTCATGCACTTTATTATAGAAACTTTTCTGAAATGAGATCTTGATTTTTTTAAGTTGCAACCTTATCACGTTGTTCATAGCGTCTCAACATTTACACATGTTACCCATGTTGTGTTCCAACATTAACTTCAGTTTCCAATTAGTTGACTTAATCCTATCATTAAATGTAAAGTGTCACCACGGAATAATCCAACAATATATAATTAAATGACAAATTAGAAGTTTTGTAGTGACATGACATACCTGTTAGTCGTTGTGTTCCCCAAATACATCATTCGATTTGTTCATGCTTCAACAAACATTTGCTTATAATGAGTCAATCAAGTTGATTTCACATAATCAACAAACACTTTATTATCGACACATAATTCATCAAACATGTGCAAACATGTGATATACTTTTTTTCATCTCTGCAACACATAATGTCTTTTCACATATTCAATATACTGACTTTTGTCTATCCTTTAAGACATATTTCTTTCCTCCAACATGTTTGTCGATGTGAAATCGACAAAGTAAATTAACACCATGTGAAAATACAATCTACTGTTTTCGTTAAAGCAAGATTTTTGTCTGTCACAATTACGTGAGAATTTTTTTTTGTGTGTAACAAATAGTTCTCTTAACTTCTCTAATGTCCAATAGAAGTTTTCCTCACGCTCACATTCCAAATAAGCAAATTCAACTACAAATGTCTTCTCAGTTGATGTCATAACAACAATTTCAAGTATTGACATTCTATATTTATTGGTTTTGTAGGTGTTGTCTATAATCAACATTAAAGGAAACAAGTTCAACAATTTCACTGAATCTGGATGGGCCCAAGAAATATCTCTCATAACATCTAAGTCTTCCCGCTTTCTATTCCAACAAACATATTGTGTATCTCCAATTAACTTGAATAAATATTGCATCTATCATACTTCTTTGTTTATATATTTGTGAGATCTGAATATCATTATTCGTATCTTTGTCTTGCAATGAGAGCAATGTGTGTCTCGGTGCAACATTATATTTTGTTATGTCATGAACATGTTTTTTGTCTTCTTCATCTAAACGTCCAACATTTAATTGTCCATCATAAACTATTTTTTAATGATTTTGATCTAAGTTAGAAATGACAACCACACTTTTTGGTTGAATTTCGAGTTAAACTATCAGCATATTTGTATTTTCCTCCTTCCTCCTCCATCTCTCTCCTACCTCTTTATCTGATCTAGTAATGATAACGATCATTTTGTTTTTATACCAATTTCCCCAGCCCAATTCACAACAGCTTCCCGTGTATCAAATATCAGAAATATAATATAAAATAAATTATAATATATTTTTACAATAGTATATTTTTACAATAATATATTTTTACAATTAATCACAAATAATATATTTTTATAATATTAATATTAATTATAATTAATCATATCTGATATGTGTCAAATACGTTGATAGTTTAGAGGCATATTTTATCATATAATATTGATGATTTATCCATATCTATTAAAATTTATATAATTAAAAAAAATTAGTGTGAATTGGAAAATTATTTTTGCACAAATTTTTCAGTAAAATCATCTGCATCGGTAAACTTGTGAAAAACGTTTTTCGAAAATTTCAGTAACCTTGATTTTAATCTTTCTATACCGAAAAACTTTTAAAGTATTTTATGAATATACATTTCAAAACTTCTGTACCGAAAATTTCTGAAAAACTTTAATTGCTTTGTCTAAAATTTTGAATGGTAAAAAATAAACAAATTTAAATCGATAAAATAATAACAAAAATTAAAAATAAATTTGACATTTTTAAAAATTTATGGAGATATAAGTACAAATAAGGGATTAGGCTATAATTTTCATCGTAATCCCCAAGAATTCCACATAGACCATGGTAAATATGTTGGAAAAAGAAATACCATGCTAAATATACTCCTACCCCTTTTAAACCATATCCCTTCACTTCTATAAATACACACTTTTTTAGAAAAAAACATTCACGGTAAACTACAACTTTACAAGTTTACTCTACACATTCGGTAAAATATGTACACTTTGAATTGTTTATTTTGCAATAATATTTTTTTTAAAACAAATGTGTTAACTGTATTTGTCAATAAAGATGTAAAATATTTTTGAAGTAAATAATTATCTATATTTTTAAAAATAATGAAATATTAAAAATTATTTTTATTATTTAAAAAAGTATATTTTTATTAATTAATATTTTATTTTATTTCTATAATAATAATTTACCTTTGTTATTAATATGAAATAAATACACATTTTAAAAACCAAAAACATAAAAATAAAATGTTTTTAAAAAATAAACGATTCCTTAATTTCTTGAACTATATATTTATGATGTTTAATATTAAAAGGTTTAATTGCAGTTTTGGTCCCCTTATTTTAGCTAAATCACGAAAGTAGTCTCCCATTTTGTTTCTCTCCAGTTTTGGTCCTTTAAACAGAATTTTGATAAAAAACTTCATAAAATTTCATTTTTTTGCATTTATTTAAGTCACACCATGTCTCAAGATCTCATTTGCAACAATTGTACCGGGAATATATGGTCGTAAATGGTGTAGTACGACTTTAAAAAAAATGAAATTTTATTAAATTTTGGATCAAAATTCTGTTTGAGAAACGAAAACTAGAGAGAAACAAAATAGGAGGATTATTTTTACGATTCAGCTAAAATAGGAGGATCAAAACTGCAATTAAGCCATATTATATTAAAATGTATAAAGATATGCACTTCACGAAAAAGTGACAGTGTGTCCTGAAAACTAGTGAACATTTTAAAAATCGAATTTACCGTAAACTAAACAATAACAATGTGGTTTGCGGAAAAGAAGAAAAACAATGTGGGGGTATTGTTGCCATCTTGGAGATGATCGATAACATGGCCCACAACTATACATCAATAACATGGCCCACAACTATACATATACATGGTACACTCTCTTCAGAACCAAAAACTGGCTTTATGTTGGCCTATAATTCTCACTCTCTTGAATCAGTAATGATAGCTATATAATGCAGCACCTAACACTGGCAGGACAAGCTCATCAGAATCATTTAGATTCCATGCTGTCAAATAAAATCACATATTCGAACATCATTTATCATTTGATTTAGATCAAATAATTTTTAAAAAATAATATTAATTTTAATTTTTAGTTTATAATTTAAAATCTAATAAAAAATCTAGACCCTACCATCTTAATCTAAGAGTCATTATTCGAATCTGTAATTGCATATCTCTAGAGAACTATTAATCCAATAAAAAAAAGTAGAAAAATCTTTATGGTTTAAACTTTTGAGTGTGTACTATTAAATATTTTTCCTTTTTATAACATGATTATTTTGGCACCAAAAGTAGAGTAGAGGTAAACTTTCGAAAACACACACTTTATGGTATCTTTGATAGGAAAATTTTGAAAGGGGAAAAGAGTAGTTGTTTTTCTTTTCGAAATTAATGTCAAGATATTCATATCACCAATGGTCAAATGAGTCATTTATAGAATTACTTAACCCATATAAAGTTGGTGGTGGTGATTTCTCCAATGAAATGGTGGGGTACATGCAAGTGTTTCAACATCCAAGTTAGTGAGAGGAAAAAGTACAATGTGTAACACTTGGATTTTTTTAACAACGTAAGTGTATATTAAAAAAAACAATTTAATAAAATAATGTCATAATGCAAAACGAATACAGTCATAAATAATTATATTATATATAATATCAATAATCTAATATGATTTTTGAGACAATAATCTAAAGTATATAAATAGAAAATGCATCGGAGCTATGACACCTATCAAACATCGCTCATAGTACTGGAGTATTTTCGGCAAACATCTACACATAAGTATTATTCCAAGAATGATATCTCACACGGTCACGTCAAAAAAATGGAACATGGATCCACACAAAAAAAGTCAACTATCAATATATGTTATAGATACATTCATCCCAAAACAAAATAAGTACAATCACCAAAAAAAAGACATTAAGTCCCTACACAACAAAAGCTAATTTGATCATCCATTAGCAACTACAATAACAAGGGTGACCTTCACACTCTACGCAAGTCCCATATGATGCAATATTTCTCTTCGAAGTAACTTCTTTCTCCTCATCAACCATGGAGGAAATAGTCTCCCTCAATGGTTAAGTCGACCTACAAGATATGTGGCTTCAGCGACGTAGGAATCTCAAAACAGTTCACTACCAAAAGTGGGAGCCCTGACTCGACTCGTATATGTAGCTCTGCTTGAGATGAAGTCGTATGTTGAAGCAGTGGACGAGTGTCAGCCAGGAAAGTCTAACGATGTTTCTATCGTCAAGGTAACAGTCGGTGGAACGAACTCAGATATCATCTGAGGGCATAATCCATTTTCCACAAAAATGTAAAGAGTCACCGGCCGAAGTTAACAAATAATATTTAACAATTATATCATAAAGACAAACAATAACACTTAGAAATTACGACATGATAACAAACAATAACAAAATATGTATATACAAATATCATATTATAACAAACGCGACTCGCGTGTCAAGCACCCTAATGCAATTCTTATATGCTAATGTATATGATTCTAGAATTTCCAAACTCTTCTCGAGTTCTCGAGGGGCGTAAATCATAAATGTACCGCATCTCACAGACCAATACTAATTACTGAGGTGCCACCTATCACAAATCAACACAATTTATTAGAATGTAGTCTATCATAGACCTACACGATAAATAAATTCTCGTAAGGATAAGATAGACCAATCAACTCATGAACCATGATCACCACTAATTATGAAATGCATGAGTATACTTTGACTCTTTCACAACAATCATTATGTAAATGTAGCTATTAAAAGACTCTTTTAATACTCATTTCACACTAACAATTTTTCATACTTTTCACATAGCATACTCAGGACATATTATCCTCAATAAAATTCATAGCATGTAGCAACACGTATTATCACTCAAGAATGCATCATCACATCAATATTAATCATCACATATTCACACATCAATCACACATATAAAGTTCCTATATGCAAACTAAAAAATTGGAAGAAGTCATTACCTTAGTTATAGCTTTTTCAACATATCGACACCTGTAATCAAATTGTGTTTGACTTATTCAAATTAATCCATTAAACTTTAACTACCTTACAAATCATTTCTTACTCCTAACCCCTTAGAGTGTATTTTACTAAAAGAATTTACAACAAGTAAGGACTAATAGTACTATTAACCATAACACACTTTCAATATATAAAATATATTTTTAGAAATTAACATCCTTTAATTTTTCAGTGATTTCACACAACCACAAATTTTTCTCAAATTTACCATAACTCTTTTTTTTTTCTCAAATAACTACAAGGTTGATCCACTACATTTTTTTAAAGACTAAAAGTTCAATCAAAGTATTTACCTCATAAAAACATAATCATACAAAACAAATATCAATGAATAATTTTTTCTAATTTCAAAATTCTAACT
>JBBPBR010000003.1:62671953-62682915 GCA_037974775.1 Cicer pinnatifidum
GAAGGTAAAAAAAAAAAAAAAGAAGTTATAATTTTACAAATCTCTCTGTCATAAAATAATTGTCGTAGTTGATTATTTCACACATATCAAAAAATAATAACAAATGAAGGAAAACAAACGACGATTTTATCAATTTATACATATCAACTATTAGTTTATTTTTATTGTCATAAATGCGAAGTAGAGAATGATAACTGAAATAAAAATAACCTTGCATTTTTATCGTAGTTTATTTTTACGATACTTGCTCTGCGACGGTTCTAAAATAACCGCCTTCACCACAACATTGCGACGGTTCTTAGGGCGGTTTTTGTCAACCGCCACCACTAGAAAAACAGGATTTAGCGTCGGCCAAAAGCCGACGCTATAAGACTAAAAGCCGACGCTAACGTTAATTTAACGTCGGTGTCGGGACTAGGCTAAAACAGTCGAAGCTAATACATAGTGTCGGCAAAATGACATCCGACGCTAATATAGCGTTGGTGAGACCTACGCTAAGCTGACGCTAACAAACAAGATATAACATCTGACACTAGTTTATCTCCGTTGACATGTCATTTTGGAAAAATTCATTGCGTCGGAAGGCCGACGCCGTTGTTTGAGGTTCTCAAATCCCTCTCGCGTTTCATTTTCCAGTTTTTGCTCTCTCATTTCTCAGTCTCACGTACGTGTTGTGTTCCTTTCTTAGTGTCGCCAAATCTTAAATATTTTAAAAACCTCCAAATCTCTCAACCTCTGCCAACGATGAAGGAAACAAAATCCTACTTCGAAGAAAAACAAAATCACCTTTGTCAAAGAAGGTGATTTATCATCTTGCAAACAAACAAAATCAGCTCTTGAAAAGGTAATCTATCAATTTCTGAAATTGCTAAAAAACAAAACGAAAACCAATAACTTTGGCGATAGCACCGTTTTTCACTTCGATCTTTGACGAAATCTAATAACCTTTTCTTTGTATTATAATGGCTTGGATTGTAATAATCATGTGTGTGCTTGTTGTTTGTTGTTGGAATTGAAATTGGTAAGCTTTTAAGGGTTCATTTTGTTTATTGAGTTTTTCAATTGTTTTAATGTTTTCGGGGTAGTTGAAAGTTTAGACTTTAGGAAAAAATATAGATTAAGTTGGTTTGTTAAACATATAATGGATAAACTGAAGTAAAGAAAATATGTTAATGTTTGCTTTGTTTGATATTGGTGTGTTTGCTTTTAAAACTAGTTTTCAGATTGATTTATTTGCATTTAAAACTAGTTTCCATATTGATTTGTTTGCATTTAAAACTAGTTACAATTGGTTTATTTCTAGATTGGTTTGTTTGAAGTAAAGAAGTTGATTTGTTTGCATCTAAAACTAGTTTCCAAATTAATTTGTTGATGGTTGGTTTGTTTCCAGATTGGTTTGTTTGAAGTAAAGAAGTTGAATTGTTTGCATTTAAAACTAGTTTCCAAATTAATTTGTTGATGATTGGTTTGTTGATCTCATATGTTAATGATTGGTTTGTTGATTGAATAAGTTTCCATATTGAATGACACTCTTTCCTCCTCTCTCCAGTGACGGCGTTGATTCCTACCTCTCTCTGGTGACGACGATTCTTCGTGCCCCTCTCCAGTGACGGCGCTGCTTCCTGCCTCTCTCTAGTGATGGTGCAACGCAACACTTCTCCATCGACGGTGCAACGCAATGCAATAGATAAGATAATTTTATTATATAAAAGTTGATAGGACAACTTATTTGACTTGGTTCACATTATTGCAAAAATCCATTTATTTTCTATAAAAAAAATGTAAGGTCATTCAGGTCTTCTTTTTGCTCTATTCTTAATTGATTGTTTAATATGGTATGATGTATTCCCTAATTCATAACTTATCAAAACTATACCCTGGTGTTTGGATGTGTGACAAGTTTAAGTTAGAGCAGTACCCCTACCTAGTAATATAAATTTTTCTTATTCCTTCATTAGAGTTAATCAGCTCCCTAATGGTATGATGTATTCCCTAATTCATAACTTATCAAAACTATACTCTGATGTTTGGATGTGTGACAAGTTTAAGTTAGAGCAGTACCCCTACCTAGTAATATAAATTTTTCTTATTCCTTCATTAGAGTTAATCAGCTCCCTATCTAGTGATTCAATGAAGCATATGCAACCATAAATGTTGCTGCTTACTAAGTTACATAAATATATTTGTCCTTCCTAACTTGTTGCTATGTGTAAGTAATAAATTTTATTTTTGTAGATTTACCTAGAATCTAGAGCAGGTGTTGACAATTCTTGTTGATTTTAAACTTCACTATTTTCTTTTATTGTATATATATATATGGATTGGAAAATTCTTTTTTTGTGCAGACTTTGCTAAACTGATATGTTTGGGTGATTTTGTTAGTCCGTCTAATGCTGAATTAACTTGACTTTTATATTCCATATATTTAAAAGTATTGAAACATTGTATTTACTAAAGATGCTAAATGTATGTTTTTTTGGAATATATGTTTGGGTGTCTATGTTTATTTATTGGTGATTTTGTTTCTGAATATATTGTCTACAATATTTGGTTTACTTGTTACTATTTCTATCTATTTGTTTATGGAATATTTTGCTTCTTGGACTTGGGAGACTCTAAGTAACTCAATTGAATAAATTGTCTATAAATACAAAATTGATATTTATATAAATACACAATTTTTCAGTTATATATAAATTGTACTAATATCATTATAATGGACTTACAATTTCTCAAAACATTCTAATTTGTAGAGTCTAAGAATATTTCTAATTTAAGCAAATATGTACGTCATTGCTAAAATATTTAAATATTGGTCATTACACACCAAAAATCCTCACAACCTCATAAAAGTAGCACCATCACAATATTTAATGCATAATTAACACTTCTCTCTCTTTTGTCCATAATATATGTTAGAATACTATAAAGTTTTAGGATTGGTTTACAATCTTAGAGTTCCCCTTATGATTAAATTTTAAATTTTTTATTATTATACTTTTTTCCCCTTTAGGTGAAGTTAGCTGCATGAATCAAACAATATCATAACATCTTATTATTCAATAATGTCATAATATTTTATTATGACTCATGTGTCAAGATAAACAATTTGAATACAAATATCTCTTAATAATTTGTTTTTTTTTCTTCCTTCTTGAGCTATACTTTTACCAGTACTTGTTAAGGTAATCTTTTCCAAACATGTCTTATTTAAGATGAGATTTTTTAAATTTTATTTCTTCTATAATGGATGCTACTCAAACTTTATGTTTAATACTTTCATTTTTAATTCTATTTTATCAAGTGTGATCACTTATTTATATTAACAATTTCATTGGACTTATAACTTTTTGGCCTTTATCTTGTTTAGTAATCGGTTACATACAATGTTACAGGCGATCAAATTTTTCTAAAATCTTGATGAGTGTCATAAAATAACACCAAGTGTTCTTTCGAACCTTAATTTGTAATAAGTAAAATCAAATGACTCAAAATAATGATGCAACTCTACATGCCAGTGGGGAAAATGATTATATTAATTGGGCACAATTTTTGTCTTTCAAAATGATTCTTTGTATCTTGGTAAATTCTGAATAAATTTGTATAAAGAGGAACTTCCCTTTTTGGAAGAGTGGAAAAGGATATCTAGTGTGAAGTCTAATAAAATATACAATATGATGATATGTCAGTTCAGGTGCATCTCAAATGAATCTAGTAACTCTGAGTTACTTATTCTATAACAGTGACAAAGCATGGTTTTTGGATTGTTGCATCTTAAGTGAAATTTTCACTTTTTTTATGACATGGGTGGAGATGATGAAATTGTGGTACCTATTGAACCATATCCATCTCAAAATTCGGAACAACATCATTAGGGACTTATTAGATATTTGGAACTTTTATATTTGAAGGAGTTGTTTTGTATGTTTAGCCACTCCACTAATGTTTTCAAAATTGAAACTAATTTATTGTTTTAGTTAACTTCAATGTATGAATTGGTAATTTAGCTACTTTTGAAAAAATTATATAAATTGGATTTAGGTACAATAGTTATATAATTATGTATTTAAATTATGAATGATATTTATGAATATTTTTTATTTTAATTAATAAAAAATAGGAAATAATTGTATCATACTTTTTTATTTTAAATTATTAAGTTTGTGACAGTTTAAACTACCTCAAAATAAATATAGCGACGATTGATAATTGTTGCAATTGTTTAGAAATAAATAAATTTGAGTGTGCTTAGTGACAATTCTAACTATCGCAAACTGTATGTAGAGGCAGTTAAGAAGCATCACAATCATCTTTTTGAGGCGGTTTTAACCGCCGTAGGTGTCCTTTACGACCGCTACAAATTATTATTTTTTTCTTCTTGTAGTGATTAGATGGTACGATTAAATTAAAATAGTTAAATTTACATTAAATATAAAAATTGACAATTATTTTTAAAATAAATATTTTTTTATAAGTATGACAATTATTTTAAAACGGAATGGGTATTATTTTTATTAATTATCTTTAATTTATGAAAATATATTTTTATTTTATAAACATATTATTTTTAGTATTTTATGAGGTGGATAAATAAAAATATAAAAAATACAACTTAAAAAGATGAATTATTTTGATGAGTATGATAATATACTCCTTTAAAAAATGAGTGAATGTATTCTAGCAACTAGCAAGTGTATAAAAGAGTTGCAAGTATATATATATATATATATATATATATAGCAACATATACCTTCGAAAATTGTATTTAACCACTAATTATCTAACATATTCTTTCGGGAAAAAAAAATATATGGATGTACGTTGGAAAACCCTCTATACATTCCCCTATACATACTCTTAATTCCATTAATGTTATGGTAATTTCTTAGTGGCATGACATTATTACATATTTATTGAAACATTAGAATGTTAATCCGCGCATTTAGAGCATTAGTAAGCAATTAAGAAAGATTTTCTAATAAAATTATAGTATTTATTGTTTTGACAAATTTGTATTTTTAAGACAAAATATACTTTTATGGATTCCTTGATTAATATTCTTAGTCCATTATCTAATGAAACCCATTAAAAGATATGGCGTTATATGTTGAAACTTCATTTTTCTCGCATATGAAAAATATATTTTACAATATAAAGTAAAAAATTAGTACAATGTTTATAAATAATAGAATGATTCCTTAATTCATAAAAATATTCGTTAATTTAAAAAATAAATATATCAAAAACCCTTCAATTTATTTATTTTTGTTGATTTTAATCCTTTAATTTATAAATATACATATAAACTATTCATGTATATTTTCAAACCTGGATAATTTATTGGAACAAAAAAGCATGAAGAAAATAAAATATAATAAAAAATAAAATAAAGAAAGCTACTTTTGTATTATCCATTTATTCCATGTAACCGTCCAATTAATATCAATGGATATACACATCATGGATGAGGAAAGAGAGAAATTTATTTAAGGAGGCCCTACCACTTAGTTAACACTCACCGATGTAGCACAAATCTCTACCAAACAAATAGTACTAGATAGATTAAATTGATGGAAAGTCAAATTAGGCACCGTTTGGTTCTAATACCACCTCCATTTCAAGGCCACATAACTCCTATGCTTCAACTAGCCACTATCCTTCATTCAAAAGGCTTCTCCATCACCATAGCACATACCCATTTCAATTCCCCTGACCCTTCTAATCATCCTAACTTCAATTTTATACCCTTCTTTGATGGTTTATCTAATACCCAAATATCTTCCAAAAATTTTGTAGATATTGCTTCAAATCTTAATACAAAGTGTGTGTCATCACTTAAGGAGTTATTAATTCATGAGATTACAAAATTAGCCCATGAAAAGATTGTTTGCATTATCTATGATGGATTTTTGTACTTTATTGATTCTTTGGCCAAGGAATTAAAGCTACCAAGCATAGTCTTCCGAACCACTAGTGCTACAAATTTACTCACTTACCATGCGTGTGCTGAGCTACAAAGTAAAGGTTACCTTCCCTTGCAAGGTACTGTAACTTCACACTTTTTGTTTTGATAAATTATAGCTATCTTCAAGTTATTTCTTTGCCAATTTAAAATTGCTCAACTTTATTCATATTCTTAATTCATGCATGCGAATCATGCCTATAATGAAAGTTTTAAATTTATTCCATCTCTCTCACAATATAAACTATTTTAGTAAATGTCAAAAATTAATAAAAATGTATTGATTTTGAAAGAAAAGAAATTGACTTACTTTCTAAAATTATCCGTCATTAACTTCATTTATAAATCATTTTGATGTAATAGAAAAAACAAAATTAATAATTTATTAGTTGATATTGTAAAATGAATATACACGCGGTTACTTGAAGACATCGATCTTACGGAAATTTTCACTAAAAATACTGTATCTATCTTTTGGAAAATAGTCATTCAAAAACTTTGAGAAGACCCTACGTAATTAATTTTCAACTAGAAAAAATAGATATCAAAATTTTACACAACTCTTATCATTTTAGAGGATCCATTCTCGCGTACACACAAGCGATTGTTCAACGAGAGGCTAGTATTCTTTTTATATACAAAGACTAAAAGAAGTAACATATTCATTTGACGTAAACAAAAATATTGAGATAAAAAAGCAGCAAAATATATCTAGATACAATCTCCCTGAGTTTGAATCCTCTCCATATTTAATTTCTCAATTCTTTCTATTTTTTTATAATTTTATTTTACTTTTTCAATTTTTTATTGAATTGAAACTTTATATCACATAAATCATACATATTAAAATTTTACATAAATCTAAAATCATTTGTTTATGATACTTATGAAAATTAACAGTATTCAATAAAAGTATATGAAATGTTAATTTTGATATATATTAAAAGGTTTTAAATTTATATAAAATTTTACAAACATAATCTATATGATATATGAAATAAATTTTCAATCTAAATCAAACAAAATAAAAAAAAAATAGAGAATCTATAAATATTTAAGTTGAGAGATCTTCATCTGGTACATTCACTTTATAGTTTATGTTAGTATGGTTTATATTCACTATTAAATAGACAATCGATTGGGAGTTTGTAATTTGAACTTAATATTTAAACACAATTTTATATTTTGTAATTCTATGCATTGTATAATAATAAAAAATTAAAAACTAAAGTTGTTGCTCCTTTTGTTTGAGACGTAGACATAATTATTTGAATTTTATGATGTTTATTTTATTAACCAAATGACTAATTATATTACGTTGCATAACAGATTCAAAGTCCTGTGACTTGGTGCCAGAACTGAATTTACTACGATTCAAAGATCTACCTATTTTCAATTCAACAAATCCAGATGATTTTCTACAGAACATAACTAAAACACTTTCAATAACACCTTTAGGTGTTATATTCAACACTGTGGATAGCTTAGAAGATTCATCATTAAATCAGCTCCAACACCTATACAAAATTAGCCTCTTCCCTATAGGCCCTCTACACATGATTGCCAATGATTCCAACAATAGTAGTAACAAAATTCTGCAAGAAAATCATAATTGCATATCATGGCTTAACAACCAAGCAAGAAAATCTGTGTTGTATGTAAGTTTAGGAAGCATAGCTAGTTGGGAAGAGAAAGAGCTAACGGAAGTGGCTGGTGGTTTATCAAACAGCAGACAAAAATTTCTTTGGGTTATTCGACCCGAGACAGTTACCGACGTTTCGGCGTGGTTGGAATCACTGTCGGAAGATGTTAAAGAAGGTATGGCAGCAAGGGGTTGTGTTGTGAAATGGGCACCTCAAAATGAGGTTTTGGCACATGAAGCAGTTGGAGGGTTTTGGAGTCATTGTGGTTGGAATTCAACATTGGAGAGTTTGTGTGAAGGAGTGCCAATTATTTGTCAACCTTATTTTGGTGATCAGAGGGTAAATGCAAGATTGTTGAGCCATGTTTGGAAGGTGGGTTTGGAATGGTGTAATGTGATAGAAAGTGATGAGATTGAAAGGGTAGTAAGAAGACTTATGGTGGATCAAGAAGGGGAGGAAATGAGACAAAGAGCAATGAAATTGAAGCATGTGATTAGGCAGGCTGTGACTGGTTCTTCATCTGATTCATTAAATGGGTTGGTTAATTGTATCTTATCAGTAAATATCTGATTTCACAACTAAAAGGAAAAAATAAATTTTAAGTTCCTTGATTTTGATAAGACTTGTATACATGTGAAATAAAGGAAAGAAGGAAGCAATCAACTTGTAGAGTCACTAATGTTTCTTGCTTTAATTTCTTTTATGAATAAAATATAGATTAACATATGCTTTCATTGCATAACTGCCATAACATAGAAACTAAAATAACACACTTACATGCCACAAGAACAAACATAGTAGATACATACATATACATATTATGATATGATTAGAAAATAAAGAGACACATTTTCAGTTTACTCTAAATTTCAATTAAAGGAAACAAAGTGAAGAAACAGAATGAGTCTTTCTCACTCAATCGGTGCCTTCAATTTCAACGACTCTGATGTTCCTACCAGCGGAACCAGAGATTTGTTCAACCTTGGGAACAGTAACAACAAGAACACCATTAACAATATCAGCTTTAAGCTGTTGAAGGTTTCCATCATGAGGGATCTTAAACCTGGTCATGAAATTGCCACTCTCAACGCTAACCTGCAGCATCCTCTCATCTTGGAGTTCGACCAACACATCTTCGTTGGCGAAGCCAGGAAGCACAATCCTCCACACGTGTGCTCTCGGTGTGTCTCTCCAATCGAGACTAGTGTTTAGGGATGATGATGATCCAAAAGTGAATTGAGGGAAGAAATTGGGGATGGGAGAAAAAAGAGGAGAGTGAAAATCGATGAATGGGTCCCATAGAGAGAGGGAATTTGGATCCCATGAGGAGTTGGAACCGTTGCCGTTATGACGGTTTTGAGCAACGTTGATGGGTACTATCGACATAGTTGGAAAGATTGGTATGTAGTAACACTCACTCTGGAAGGAGCTTATGAATGAACAATCCCTTTACTTGAATGTTCCAGAAACTTGGAGAATCTAGAGAATAAATAAATAGTCTTCAAAGATAAAATGACTGAATGATAGAGTAGTAAATAATATTTTTTTTTCTTCTTTTAAGTTGTAATTAATATTGTTTATGTTTGTCGAAGATAAAGATGATTTTTTTAAAAAATAGTAATATTGAGTTAAGACGATAAAAGTAATTTTTTTATCACTTAACTTTTATATCTCAACTATCAAGGTAATATCGTATTCTTACTTGCTGATAAATTTAGTGTCTTAAATTTATATGATTTTATTTTAGTTTTTAAAGTTAAAAAATATCAATTAATTTTATAATTTTTTTCTTCAAGATTTATAGGTTTATGTACTTATTTTGATGCAATAAAGAGAAGAAAAAAAAAAGACTATGCATTATGTAAACTAATTTTTTATTGATGATGAATAGAAAAATTTGATTTTATTGTCTCGCTAGTAATTATAACTATTTTCATTAAATAACACACAATTTATTTAAATTGGTTGTAAATGTAAAATGTCTTATATCAACATTGTACAGTCAACAAATCCTAAATTAATCTGTGATTTCATAAATTTAATTGATCAATTTTCAAATTGACGTTATTGAGATTAGTATTACGTGCCACCCATTGAAAAATTAAAATTCCGGAGCATGTTATTGGATCAAACCATCAAGCCCATAGAATTTGGGTTAACCAAACAGTGTTAGTCCGAGCAATTAAGAATTTTGTACCCACTTGTACCTTCCACTTTTATTTTCAAGTAAAATATCATATTACTCCTAATATCATTTTCAAGTAAAATTTTTTTTTTCATCCATTTTATTCGAAAGGTTGAATTGTCCGAATCACATTTGCAAACATTCAAACCTTTGAAACTTTAGAAATTCAAAAGTAAGATAAACTTCGAAACTTTGAAATTTTCGAAATAGTAATTTTCTAAATTTCGAAAGTTTCTATGAACATGAAACTTTCGAAGTACATTTTTTCCCAAAATTTTGAAACTTCCGAAAGTTTCTATGAACATGAAACTTTCGAAATGCACAAACCTTCTAAACTTTCTAACAATCTAAAAGTTTGGAAATATAAAATTGAGAAACACTTTTTCAGTTTCGAAACTTTAGTATTCATAGAAAATTCTAAAATGTATTTTTATTAGTAGTAAATAGTAATAAATTAATAATAATAAATATTAATAAATTAATAATATTAAATAGTAATAAATTAATAATATTAAATAGTAATAAATTTATAATAATAAATTTATAGTAATAAATAGTAATATATTTACAGTAATAAATTTGATATCTAATTTCGGAAGTTCAAATTCATCAAAATTTTCGAAAGTGTTGATGTTTTCTGGAAAATCACACTTCGGAACTTTCAAATTTATCCAAAGTCTCGAAAGTTTCAGATGATCTGGAAAATAGCATTTCGAAACTTTCGGATTTTCTAAAAATGAATTGAAAATTTCGAAAGTTTGGAATTTTTTGAAACTTTTGAAACTGACTTACTTCGAATGTCTGAAATTTTCGAATGATATGTGTTTCGAAAGTTTCCCGATCATCAAAACTTTCAAAATTTTCTGGAAATTTTTATTTCAAAACTTTCATATTTATCGAAAGTTTCGAAATTGGTAATTATTTTTGTAAAATTATATTTCGAAAATTTTTAATTTAACAAAAGTTCGGAATAGATCATAAAATTCACTTTTAATTATTTCGAAAATGGGGGTAGAAAAGAGAGTGGTAAATTTTTTTTTCATGATTTAATATAAAATAAAAATGGGTAAAATGGTCATTAAAAAAAATCGGGGGTGGGAGGTAAAAATGGAGGAGTGCACGGTACAATTCTCAGCAATTAAATAGGTTGCTTTTTAAAGTATTTTTTTTCT